>JBAJNP010003702.1:0-26604 GCA_036877545.1 Yasuhikotakia modesta | reverse complement strand
TATTTTGTGACACAAAAGTTGTTACCTGGCTACAACAGCATATGAAAATTACTTTAGCACATACTTTAAAATACATACTAATGATAAAAAGACAAATCTTTTGAAAACAGAGACTGTTGCAGCCTATTTTTAAAGGTTCTAAAGGAGTCATAAATGATCCTTAATGACTTATTTCAGGTGTTGCACAATTTCAGTGATTAAATTAATGTAACACTGAACTTCTTTTAACTTATTTTAAGGTTTTACAGTGACACTCAGCATTTACATGTTACATGACAACATTGTTGCATATTATAAGGCAATAATTTTAAAGCTTGTATAGTATAAGGCAAGCTACTGTATATAAAGACTTGCCCTATACAACTTCAAACAGTAATGGCAAATAACAAAAATAGGTGCAAATGTGCACAAAATGTGTCTGAATAGCTTTAGCAAGCCAGAATGCTTTGCTGGACTTTTTAACCATTGGCTCTGCGCCAGCTTATCTATCCCTGTCTTTAAATAAGCTCAGGGAGTGCTGTGCCAGTCAGTCACTTTAAACCTGTGTCAGAAATATGCTTTTACAGTTCAGTATCATCTGTTGCAGATACAGTAATCAGCACCACCATGGAGGCTGTCTAGATATTTCACTGTGTTGCGTGTAAACTGTTCAGTCACCCTGTGAAAGTAAATATAATAAATATAATGGTTAAAGATGATGCAAACACATACATCTGTAATAACACCAAATAACTATGTTGGAAACAGATTCACAACATCCAGCAACTAGCTATTGCTGACAAGTTACATCTTTAAGGTAAAAACATTTAAACCTCATATAACTTTTAGGTTTCAGCTGAATTTTCCAGCATATTTTCCAGTCAGGAGAAATTATCTTGCTTGACCTGTATTTAGGTTAACAAGACATAGGACAGTGATTGTTATAGCACAGATCAGGACAAGTTAAGCTTCCAAATAGTAACATTTATATTGTTAAGAAATCCATAAAGCTCATAACTAGCTAAGGCCAAAAGCAAATCTTGGTCTCATATTTAAATCAAATACCTAAAAGGGGGAACTGAATGCATTTATGTACAGATTCATACATAGATTTGTGTAGATTCTTTATTTCCCCTGGTAGGTTACCTGAAATACTGGTGCACCGCGTCTACAAAGCCTTTTGGTCAATGCCAACAAAGTACAGCCTACAATACTCTGCATTTTAAAAAGCACCCTGCCTCAAGTATTTGTGGCTGTATTATAAACACAGGCACACAAATTGTTAAACATGTTGTCTTTGTTTTGTGTGTGTGTTTATTCAAACACAACTGGGCATAATTCCACATGTCTGCATCTCTAAGGACAGATGACATGCTCTTAATTTAATTCCATCCAAATTGTTTCACAAAAATGAAAGAAAAGTGCAGTAATTTGTTCATACTTCTTTATACACAAATCTGCCCTCTTCAAAGACAACAAAATGCCATCAAATGAAGATTGGTATAATAAAGCCATTTTTCTACAATAAAGTAATTTTCAGGCCTTGAGCCCAAAATCAGAACAATTTTCTTTGAGGTAGAAAACACAAGGGGATATATTGTTGCATGAACATTTCTTGTTGACTATTCGGGACAGTGGGTAAAAGAGTGAAGGCAGTCATTTTGTCCATGTGGGGTCATCTGCAGTACACTTAAGATAATAATGGGGATGGGGCTGAGGCTGGGGGTCTGAGAGCTGTCCTGACTTTGATCGTCTGTGATCGCAGGAATCAGGCCATTTCTCTGCAACAGAGACACAGGAACAAATTGTAAAGCTGGACCCACTGCTGTTACCGAACGCTGTGTTGAATTACATGGAAAACATAGAACATGAATGAACAGACAGGCTAGGATTGTGCATGCATGCATGGCAATTGTTGTCATTTAGATTTAGACAAGTGATATCTTTTAGCCAGGTGTAACTGGCTTTGCTTTTGTGTTTGAATAAGTAGAGGAAATGGCAAAAGGGCTTGCTGGCTATAAATGACTGTAACACCAATTATACTTAATATTAGAGGGCCATGTAAAGGGTAATTCTATACAGTATAGAACTTACTAACAACTTCAAACACTTCTTTGTCTTGTTAAGAGTTTAAATGTCATAGTTTTACAGATTTGTTGTTTTCTTATTAAAACTTTTGATTGGGTGCATCAGTCTGGTAGTTGAATGTTATATTCTCTGATAGCCTTTCAAGCCTGAAAATAAACATGGCTAAAATGTCATGAATGCATGGCATATAGTAATTAGGCAACAATTATTAATCAAAATATTACATTTATAGTACATGTATATGTCTATATATCTGCATATGTTATAGTATATGCCTATAACTTCTATGCACAGATTATACACTAAACCTTTATTTTTCCACAAATAAAATAAAAGGTTATACTCATCACTCTAGTACTTAAACCCATCCCCATTATAGTAGCAGTTCTTGATATCTTTGGGTTCGAGATGCCCACTATTCCCACAGGCTGATAGGATCCAGACAGAGTTTGCATGGCCCTGTCAGTTGAGTTTTAGCTTCCTCCATCTCAGACAGTCAGCATTGTGGCTCACAGGCCAAGCTGATGGTAGATGTGGCAGCCACAGCAGGACAGATAGTGGCTTCTTTCTGAGCTGGAGTCAGTAAACCTGGGTCTTTCTCTCTGGGGAGGCTGCTTGTATGGCCCTAATGTGCCGGCTAAGGACTCACATTCATGACGCTGTAACCAGATCACTGTATGGCCAGCGGTAAAAAGCTAACAGTCTGGACTGTGAAGGCGTCTGTGGTCAGACCCCTCCTCTCTTATCTCAGTTTCCTCCGCAGACTGAGTGGTGGAAAACTGCCTTTATTTGAGTGAGACAAATGAATGACGCTATAAAAAACGACTAGATTTTAGCAAGATTACTGATGTTTTAAAATGCTGTTTTTTAATGTATTTTTTTTAATCAAATAATTTTTTTAAAACCTTAAGTCTTCCATTACTTAGAGTCTAACGTAAAGAAATGAAGGAATGCATAAAGCAAATTTAGTTTAATTAAAGTTTTTAAAAGCAGATTTAATACATACACATATACATATATATGTAGACACTATATTAAATATTATTTAATTTGCATAATTCATATAGAATTTATATACATCACACAAGACACATGTACTTTGAAAGTTTGTGTGACATTAACAGGTGAAATACGGTGGCTACATGCACAGATGTCCATTCATAGCACAGGCTGGTAGGACAAACAAAAAAAGCTCTATGACTACTTTTGACACATCAAAGTGTGTATTTTCATGACAAATAGAATCGACTCTCTCTGCATGTGCCTGCTGCCCAAAAGAATAGAGAGAGACACTCTCAGCACAAATCTGAGCCCAGATACAGAACAATGTATTCACATATTCATCATATTCACCTCACTCAGTCTCCTGAGTAAAGTGTAGTGAGTATAATGTATCAGTCACTTCCAAGGTTGGCGCCAAGCTGTCTTCTGTGAACCACAAACCAGAATTAATTGCAAATCAATGGAACAAAGTACAACTGATCAGTAAACCAAGTAATTTCAGCTGGTTGTCCTGGTTTGGTTTATCTCACACTCCTACTGTGTCTCTACTGTGTTTTCATAGCTATCTTACGACTGTGCTTAAAACATCTCTTTTATCTTGTCTTGCAAAGAAATGATTTGTCAAATTTACATCACTTTAATTCTGTTGGTATAGTTTTGGTATAATTGATGATTCTTGACTTTTTTTTCTTGAATTTTCTGTTGCTTGGTTTTTGTCTTCACTGATTTATTGGGGCACAAGGAAATTCATTTTTTATTGTTAGCAAATAAGCGATCTTTATATTAATTTATATTATTTATAAATAAAATAAAAACTCAAAATCTGTAATTATTATAATTCTGTTTGACCAACTGAAAAACGAGGTCAAAATGACTATCTGTAAAAATGAATAATTAAACACAGTACGAATCTGTTAAAAGCTTTTGTTAATGTAGCACCTTGGCTAATACAGCCGGATGCAATTAAGATGAAATTCTCATTAATTATTTGGGACAGAAAGCAAGCTGGCTGTGAGAGAAAAAGGCTGGCCCAGCCAATACTGTGATGCACCATCTTGAAGCATAAGATCTTTTAATGTATTCTCTGGCCATGTCTGAAAGGAGAAAAGCGTGAGCTGAATGGATCCATTAATTTAATTGAAGCAGGCATGACAAGGGATAAAACATTTCCCACATCTCTCCAGGCCACTGCTGGCTTTATAGTAAACAACCAATGATCCATAAACAAAACCGGGAGAGCGGGAGACCCACTCTATAAAGACTCCAGGGCCAGAAAAATATGACACGAGAGGAAGAGAATGGAAACTGAAGGGCCCCTTTCTCGTCTCTCCTGAGTACTACCTGTGTATTCACCCTGGATGGGACTGTATTGTCTCTTTGGGATTTTTGATGTTAATAACTCAGGTTTCTGGTACCAATGCTGGTAGCTGTCAAAAAGAGACCTGCGAGTGCAGAAAATAGCAGGTGCTCTTACTGAGGGAGGCAGGGTGGAGGTTGGTGGGGGGTTGGACCAATGTGTGTGTTTCACCTTCAGGCATGCAGGCTACTTAAATGAGCTTGAGATGTACAATGAAAAGCATTTTGTTGATACTGATGAGCGTATTGTAAATATAAGGCTTAATTAATTAACTGCATTCATTAATGGCATAATGGCAGAAATATAAGTGGAAAATGCACCTATGCTGTCAGTGTTGGATGAAGGCCATAATGAAAACTCTTTATCTGTGTGTTTATTGATGGATGCGTGTCTCTTAATACCTGCTTTCATTGGGGAGACAAAACCAGAAAACAAAACCAACCAGAAGCCTTTGAGTGGGGAGGCACCTGTTCCACATTACAAACAATACAGCGAAGAGCCACTAGCAGCAGTCTGACATATTTACTGAATGTGAAGGTCGCTGGTTTTAGTCTTAATATGAAGATCTTGCTCTTAAGGGGGCAAGGGGGTGGGCTGGGGGACTAAAAGGAATCAGTACTAAAGCGTGTGTGAAAAAATAGGACATACAGCTTCAAGCACAGCAGGTCTGGTTGCATTAAAGTGTTCATATGTCTGCCTCGGAGTTTATGTGTAAGTGCTGGATTAAGGGGAAAAGTGTTTGTGCTCTGCTAACCTTGTGAAGGGGAAAAAAGAAAAAAATTCATCCTTTGCTGTGGCTTCTTGTTTCTCTGAGTTTGAGAGTTTGTTTTGGCAGTAAAAAGATGGCTGATGAGAATTAATATGTAAGAGGCTACAAACATTGTTGGTTGGATTGTATGAGAGGATGTTCCATAGCACTGCACTTTAAAATGAGTCAGATGGACGTACAAAGGACAGGTGTATTGCACACAGACTGTATTACACTGCAAATAACTTGATCTGGAAAAAATATCTGAATGAATCAACATATTGCAATACAAAGGTGCTAATTGTTAGCACCTTGTTTACTGTCAAATACACTTAAATAGCATTAAATATTAGAATAAAAACAAAACACAGTTTTCACTTGCTGTTGGATAAATGTACAGTATATTTTCTGTAGCTTTGGTACAAAGAATGTCTACTGTGGTTGTGTTTCTGTAGCCCAACTGATGATAAGGGTTCTTGCAATGCACACGTTTTGTTTTCCAATGAATTCCTAATGATTCATTGGGAATATACAAACTGGCAAGCTGTATACTTTAAAAGCAAATGTATGCTTTTATAAGTGCAAACATATAAAGATGGACATATAAAGACAGACTGTGCACATTACAGTAAGCAAATTTATCTGTAATCATCATAAACTTGCTGTTATGCAATTTTAGCCCCCTGCCAAATTCTTAATTAAGTATTGAGTTGCAAGCACAACTGGTGAAATAATTTCTTTTACTGCCTTACTTACATTGCAGAAGCTTTATAAGAAAGCTTTTGCTATTTGTCAATAGTTTGAGATTACAAATCCCTCATTGTTATTTAGCTGACTTGCACTTCTCAAAAATGATACACAGAGCTGAAAAAGGGACTTTTAAGTGCGTAATGCTATCACTGTGGGATTGTTTACTCACATGAAATCTACTTAGTTACCTAATAGAAACTTTAGATTATAGTGGACAATCAATAATTAAAGTATTTTGCTTTGCTATTCTTATCTTACATACTGTATGTCCCGCTGCAGGTACAATTTCACTATTCACTAAAAATCTTAATGTCCCCCTCCGCTGTCTTTTGTGGATTAGCGAAGCAGCACCATCTAAGTCAAAAGAATCGTTCTTTTGAGTTACTAAATAATAAATTGGTTGATTCAGTTCACAAAATGATCTAAATAATTTTATGAATTGGACAGATTTTTTCAACTCACAAACTCTAGTAGTGTTTTTATGAGCTTACTAGTGCAGAAGACTATTAAATCTAATACAAATGTTTAATACCAAAAGTCAATACTAATAACCACCAATAACCCCAATCAACATATACACTTTGTACAAATATTTCTATTCCCTAAAATCAATCCAACAATCTTTCCTTGTAAAGTTGAAATCTGATCTTAACTTCCACATTTTCTGCTTTAAAATAAAAAAATAACTTGCAATCGCTCCTGTAAATTCAAAGCCCCAATTGTGAAATCTCCCATTATGTGTTCAGAAATTTGACTCATCTTTCAAAAGATGTTAATGATATGTTTATGTTGTGCAAAAACCCACATTATCTGCCAGTTTGTCAGATAATCTGATTAGTCGGTTTGATTCACAAACACCTTGAAGCCCTATCAAAAATCAGATTATCTGATGAAACGCCGGCATCCCCTATGGTGAGCTGAAAAGGTGCAACAGAGATGTTACACTTGGGAGAGAATGCATCCATTGCTCTCTTCACAGCTGTGCATGACAGAGATACAAGTGTTGTTTAATCTGATGGTGGTGAGGTTACAGTTGATAGATAAAGAGAGATACCATTGACTAGTGATGTGCAAGTTGTTATGAGACAGTCAGCTGGTGTATATGTGTGTGTGTGTGTGTGCTGGGTCTTTAATCAGATATTTTGAAATCTCTCAGGAAGCTCCCTACCCAGCACAGGCAACGGTTTTTAAACCTGTCAATCACTACCAACACAACAGACATGTTAAGATCTAATTGAGCTGATTGGAATCATATCAAGTGTTTATCATGTGAATCTTTATTCCTCAGAGAGAACTATTTGCATTCTGTGTATACATGCTTGTAAATGAACAGGTCTGTTGGTTTATTGATTTTGTCATAGCAAATCACTCCTATGAAAATTCTATGATTTCAACAGTGTCTCCTCAAAGTTTTCATATGAGATTGCAACAATGTCTCACATAGTTTTCAGTTTTAACAAAACACCAAGTGTGCAACCATAGATCCTAATTCCATAGACTAATAAATACATAGACTAGTTATGCTAGCTGCCCCATCCAAAATGCTATCCAATAATTGTATAGCTCTGTACTCCTGCACTATCAGTAATTATATCTTAAAAAGTTAAATTAAACAGTAACTGAGAACTCTATTTTATATATAAATAAGCAATAATATTTTCTTCAGGGTATCCAAAGAACTAGGAACATCTATTTTAATATATAAGAAATTCGCTCTTAGTTTTTTTTGCCTGAAGCAATGAAAGGGTCAAAGACTTTTGTTAAAATGTCACTTCTTTAATCACAATGAGTGCAGGGACAGACAGACTTTGATTAAGCCCAGCTCACCGATCGATAAAGTCCTTGAACTTGCATAAGTCATTGAAACCTGCTTGCAATATTACTGATAGCCTGTTTTATTCACAGCGGTCTGAGACCACGTAACCTTACAGCATGCACACCTTTTTAATGGCATGGGTCCAAAACTTCTCATTCAAAAGCTGCATTAAGTTATACCTGCCAGGGTTCAGCTCTCTTTAGCATTGTTTAGTGCAACTTGAGAGAGTCGTTACCAAGCCTGTTGGAAGACTGTATGAGTCAGTCATGGGCCACAAATACATAGACAAACCCCTTCACACCACAAGGTCAAAAAAGTTGCAGATGACAGAGGCTGTAGCCTGCAGCCGTCCTCTAATCAAAGAAGCAGTGCTAAAAGAGTGCGTTTTAACAGCTGGCTCAGAGTCTAACCTGAAATAATCATTAGGAATACCCCTCTGCAGACTAAGCCCTTGTTGCTTCTGAGGTAAACGACAGCATCCGTCTTTTCTTTGTGACCTGGCAGATGGAGGCTTTCTCCTTTCATGTTCAGAGGGGAGAGAAAACCACCTGTGTGTGAGTGAATTGGAGAAGCTGCCTCTGTGATTCAGTGAATGCATGAGCAAAGACTCAGAAGTTTTTGTCCATTTCAGAACCTCATTTCTGGTCTGATTCATGCTCATATTTTGCTGGAATGTCATAAAGAAATAACGTAGCCACTTTGTCAGTGTGAACCGTGGGTTCAGACAAAGGTGAGGTCCACAGCAGCACTAGATGAACTAAGAATGACACACAGAAAAGGAGACCTAGTAAAGAAAAGCACATGAGTTTGGCATGTATTAATAAATCAGAAGCTTGTTAACAATAATTAATCCATACCAAATGTATTTCTGACTTAATATAGATCTGCACAGGAGCTTGTAGTAAGTAAATTAACAAACTAAAACAGCCTAAACCAGCAGCTGGTCTCTGAGCAAGCCGGTCTCTCTGGCCAGGGCACTTTTCAGCTGGTCCTGATCTTCTGGGTGACCACCTAGACAAGCTAAAACACCAGCTAGACCAGTTAAGACCAGCACTGAGGTTATAGAGTCTGCAGGCACAACAATTACAATGTCTCCATAAGCCACTTCAGTTGTACAGAAATCAAATAATTAATTAGCAGATTTGGTAGACAACAGTGTGCATGGTGGGCTGTAGCTACAACGCAGGAACCCAATGAGTGACTGTTGCTATTGTTCAATAATCCACTATTACTGTGCCACAGGGTTATACAGTTCCTGTTACTGCACAGCTCACATTCTTTGACTGAAAAGCAACAATTTAAAAAAATCACTGAATGTGTGTGTTGCTTGTGTAATAGTAAGGAAGAAAGAGAGCGCGAAGACACTAAACTAAATAAATAAGCACACAGCAGGTTCACAATGAAAGGTAATATGCCCTTTGTCAGTCTGTCTTCCACTTTCTGACTCACAGATTGTTTGACAGGTGGGACCCACTTGTAAAACAGGGTAAAAGACAAGAGCCTGTTTCCAGCAAAGTGAAATCTCTGTAAATTAAAAGGGAACCTTTTTTGCCAATATAACATTTACTTGAGTATTACTTAAAATATTAAGTATAAAAATTGAAGAGTTATTCAGATTAATTCAGATTGTTATTAGTTATTCAGATTATTAAAGGATTATTCAGATTAAAAATACTCTTTTATATTGGCATGTATAATAAATACAGGCATTACAATAACCTGATGTTTATATAAGTTCATATCTGTTTTTTATTATTGTTTTACTAGATAAACCAAAAACTAGAGATGTTTTTAATACCTTAGTGCTTTATCAGCCTGAACTCTGTAATAATTTTTAAACCCTTTTATTTTATCTAAATTAATTGTATGGTATTTCTCATATGTATTTTTTTATTTGGTTGTGAAAATTACTTTAGCAGAGAGAATAAAGTCCAAGAATCTCAAAGCGCCTGTAAGAAAACAGAAGCCACCAATACATTTGTGCTGGATTATAGCACAATAAAACAATTGTTCTATAGTGGACCAAAATGTAAAAATTCACCATCTGTACAATGTCTGCACATATCTGCATATTTACAGAACAACCAAACAACAACAACAAAACCGTAGTGGTAGACTCAGCTGTGATAACTGGGTCATTTGCAGCATCCTGTTTATTGTTTCAGTGGAGAATTTGTGGGGCCACAGTAAGAATGGTCTGTACCTATAGATAGCACTGTAAACGCTTTATCTGTCCTTTTCTGCCTCTGAAAGGATGTGTCTGTCACCTCCTGGTCACTGTTTAACTACCCACCAGATAAAAGCAACAATCGAGGGTCCCTCAGACTGACCATCCTCATGCAGGGCATGCCAGTGACCCATGAGAACCATCCTCTTCTGTTGGGCCTTGATGACTGAGAAGGATGGTGTTCGCCTAAGGAAAACAAGTGAAGACTTAAGGCTATGATAGGCAGCCTCTACAAACAGTCCCTTTGAGAGAGTCTCTCTCAACCGTTAGGTCAGTCTGACAAAGGGGGAAATGAGACACCAGTTTGTTTAGACACATATCAACACCTCAAATGACCAAGAAGATAAGAACTTGGACCTTTGCCCAGTTATGACCTGCAAGATTCTAGATGGATAACTACATGAGTGCAATGATAAAGGTCCTAGCTAGATAAAGGCACTCATAGCTAGAGTTTATATTTTAATGTTTGTTTATAAATTCAACATAACTTTGTCTGCCATATTGAATCTTGAGATGTTGAGATAGAAGAACATCTTGCTTTGTGTTATTGAAACTACACCCAATATACTGACATGGCAAATGTTTTAAAACTACACAGTCTGAATAAAATGGTTTTAATGGTTCTCTATAAATTTCTTTCAACTTGCTTTTAACAGCCCAAAGCCACTGTGCTAAACATACAGTAGTACAGTTGGGTCATGACTGCACCAAAGCTAGTACTGAATGCTAGGTCAAAAGCCACATGTCTCATATGCCTGCCAGCCTTTGATTGAAATGTTGTGATAAATTTCCTCAGTAGGTCAAATGTAATGCAGTCCCCAAGCAGGGGTCAGCTTAGGGCACTGCTATACTTTATGGTGTTTATTAATTTGCTTCATAGAGTTGATTTGACCACAGCCTCAACAGATCTTCCCTGGACTACAAAGTGGCTGAGATAATGGCCACAGGGTCCTTTACTCTATTTTATTAGCCCTGTTGAGAATCGATGGCCAAAATAATTAATCTTTGTGTTCCTGGAAGTTCAAAGATCATAGGTGAGGATGTAAAAATGGGGGCCAGAATGGGGCCAAAAGTTCAATAAATAAAAGTCCATATTCATTTTTCAAATGTCACAAGAGTTGCCCGTATTGATTGCTGGATGCACTTAGTATATAAAGGTTTTGTTAGATGTTTGCAAGATCTCTAACATTTTTGCAAGAGTGTAAAGTGAGAAATGTGATCCAAAGGTCATTATTACTTTTACACCCTTGAATCAAATTAACCTGATGTTACTGTTGTTTTGGATTGAGGATAAATGAAGGTAAATCCATTAAATGCCAAAAGCTGGAGATGGTTGAGGTTGTACACTTTTTTTTTCTAAACATAAATTCTCCAAATAATTTCTAATGAATTTCTTTTCAAAGTATCTATACACACATTTAAATTTGGTTGTTGGAATGTATGAGCGTTACACTTTTAAATTCACAATGTTAAGACAATGTCTTGCATCCAGCCACACATTCTGTTGGCACTGCAGTTTTTGTACAGATGTAGTGGAGCCCTGAGGACGACCGCCATTCATTATATCAGCTGTGTAATTGAAGCCCATGTTTCCTCTGTTGCCTTTGAAATGAATCAGCTGCTGCGAGCCATAAAGATGTAGTGAGGGCTGGTTTGAATGGTCAAGCTTGTTTTCAGCCCTTCTGGGTGGGTGTGGAGAGCGACATACACACATGGAGCTACAAGCCTGGTGGCCCTCTCATCAGAAAGTATTGCTTGTAATTTGCCTTTTAAAGGCACCTCGTCCACATAATCAGACAGCAATTGCACCATTGTCATGTACTGTGGGTGAATGTGAACAATCCCTATTGTGATGCCCAATTTGGCAGAGTGGATGGAATGACACACTTTGCCAATAGGTTGGATCAGAGAGAAACTCTCAAAGCATGATGCTGGCTTTGTTGAAACAGAAAGACAGTCTGATGGTTAAAGTTTTAAAATGACAAATAACTGAGATGATTCAACTTTGCCAGTCAAGTGAGAAACAAAATCATTTTACAGCTATTTATAAAACAGACTGTTCAAAAGCTATTATATTCTATATACAATAGCTAAATATAGCACACTATCTGTAAGCACACTGATTGTTATTTATGCATTATATTGTTGCTAATATTTGCATGTGAATAATAATATTTAAAAATAGATCAA
Source organism: Yasuhikotakia modesta (assembly GCA_036877545.1). NCBI lineage: Eukaryota > Metazoa > Chordata > Actinopteri > Cypriniformes > Botiidae > Yasuhikotakia > Yasuhikotakia modesta. The sequence continues at coordinate 14,447 of JBAJNP010003702.1, read as the reverse complement.
ATAAATTAAAACATCACAAACAAACAAGTCTTCTTAATTTTTAAATCATGTTTTAATTACTTACAAAAGCAATAGGGCATTCAAAGCTGTATCATGTTGTGTATATAGTTGTGTATTAGACTAAAAATAGCAAATAAGGACTTTATTTCAGCTTTTATTACTAGAAGGAAATAAAGAGAGAAGAAGAGAGAGAGAGAGAGAGAGAGGCACACAGGCACTGAATTTTTACACAGAAAGTTGAAGCATAATGATGTTGATAATTGAAAACACAACTGACACTAATCCTAACTATTGAGATTAACTAAACGTTACAACTACAACTACAAGAAACACATTGTTGAATAAAAGTGCATCTGCCACTGGGGAGTTAGGGCTAAAGAAAAAGGCAAACTATCAGAACACATCAGTTTATATGGTGGGGACGTATGCCACCGTGCAGGAGAACAATGGTTTAACAAGCCCCTTCTGGCCCATATTCAGACTCCATCCATGCGGCACATAAAAGGAACAAGTTTTTCCCTCCCTGCAGCCACCCATCCAGCAGTGCATTGTTAGGACACAGCAGGAGACAGACTGACTTGTGACCAGCTTAGCGACGCTAGAGCCAAATCTCTATGTGAGTTTGTATCCTCAGACCTGGTGAGGTCAGGTCTCAGGGAGGGGGTTCATGACCCCTGAGCACACCAGATGGGCACACTTCATTGGATGAAGGAGTGGAGGTAGGTGCAATTGTACGATGGCTCGTCCACAATCTAATGTGTAGTTTCCCCTCCCTTATCTTAGAGCAAAACAAACACAGCTCTAAAGCGTTGTAGAGGGTCTAAGGTTGCCTGAATTCTTACTTAAAACATGTTGTATCATGTTAGTATTTTTATATAGATTATTGTTTGTATCACAGATTAATCTGCTATATTGTTATACAGCAGATAAACAAATAAGCCATATTTTAAAAATACAGTATTTAGTAGCCTGTCTTCCCCTGTATTTATTATAGTCACCAGTACATTTAAATCTAGGCCCCAACATGTAATTTTAACATTATAAATATACATTTTATGTCACTAATTGATTTATCAATTTCCAACCATGCAATGAGGACACATTCATGTTTGGGTGTTATTAAATCCAACACCTTTATTTGCAAAGACCTGCAGAGCAGTAGTCTTTTCATTAGATGCTAATGAATTTCAGATAAAGCGTTCATCTGATTCCCACAAAAAAAGAAACCTGTCAAAACACCTCACAGGGATTCTGCAGTTTATTGGTGAGGCAAACGTAATTGCAACATTGCTGTCTGAAGAGAATATTCCTCTGAGAGCCACCAGCAACCAAATGCTCTATTGTTGTGGTGTTAGCTGAACATTGATAAATGACTTTCTTTGACAGAGATGAGTGAATTGGCCAAAGCTCATTTGATGAACCAGAAAATAAAATGATTACTATTGGGACTTATGGACTCGACTGGGTGATACACTTGCTGTTCTGTCCCTCCCAAAGGTTAAGTGCACTTCAACCCAGAAAATCAAGAGGGTCAAAATGACAGCAGGTTCATTCGCCATTCTCCTCAAATAGCTGCTAATCAGATATGTCAAAGGGTTCCTTGATCACCGTGTTCCACTATGCATAAATGTTACATATGTTTCCATCTGTTTGATGATTTAAGTGACTTATTCTGAACAACTTCACACTCATTAAAAGAAACAACAGCTAATGGGTCAAAGAAGAAATAACAGTACGGTTTAGTTATTCACACAATCCTGTATTCATTGCTATAGTGAATCTTGTCCTTGTAGCTTCACATTCAGACACTTTTGTGTAATACTGGAATATAACAATTTCTGAGGGAATAGTAAAATAGGAATTGAATGTCTTTGAATGTGAACTAAAGGACAGACTGCTTAGCATGAGATTTGAAGGCAATAACTTAATGCAGCGTATTAAAAGGATTCTGAACTGATTATTTTATTTTAAAAATAAATATTCAAATGTCACTGGGGCATCGCTGACAGGACAAAATGTGGCTCTTTATTTCATACTGTATTACTTACAGGTTACATGTCAATGGTCAGGGTTCAATATAAACACTCACTGTAGGCCTAATGAGAGCAAATAATTGGATTTGGTGAGAAAAATTTAACTGCAAAGTAACTTTAGATCAAGTTGTAAGATTAAAGGCCTGACCTTCAGGTTGTCACTGATGTGACATAGTGATTCAAATCAAATACACTCAGGAATGAAAACATTTATGGCTGATAAATGTTTGAAGTTCATCCTCTTTTGGCAGGTATGGCAAAACCTTTATTTCAGGCCCTGGGTGAGTGGTTTTGCATGCTAGGGTAGTGAAAAAATGTCTTCCTCTTTGAAATGTGTTTCATGAGCTGTCCTCATGACAGAGAATCTGTTTCAACAGGACTCTTAACAGCTGGTGGAACCCTAGAAAGATGATCCCTCTAATCCGCCTGCTACTTATTACTACCTATCACAACTTGCAGGATTTTGTGGAATCTTGAAGCTGCTGTACGGAACTGATTCATATCTGCAAAAACAAGTCTTACTCTTGTCAAAAACATTATTGTAAAAATGCAAGTTTATAATTTTTATGTATTGACAATATAATTCAAAACCTGAAGGTGTGCATTGAGTGTGATGTGGAAGACCACATGCAGTGCATGTTGCTGGTTCCTGCCAAGTGTGACATTCTGATTTCATGCCCCCATTTCCCCCCCCTAAGCCCCCCCACTCACTGGAAGCCCACATGAACAATGGCAGACAAAGCTCCCCTAATTAGCATGTCACATCCGAAGCTAAGCCCACCCCATCTCTATGGCACTGTGCCTCACCAAATGCTCTGACAACTATCATATACTAACAGCATTCATTGGTATAACAGGAAACACAACGCTGCATTTTTACATACATTATTTGGATGAATTCACTGTGTTTTACTGGCATATTAAAAGTTTGCATTTTATAGTTTTAAACAAATTTTTTAAGGAACTTCATATTTGTTCTTATTAATACTAATGAAGAATTGCACATGAGCTAGATATACAGATGTATGACTCAATAAAATGTTTTTATTTTGCCAGCACTATTTACAACTGCACAGACGTATGTGAATTTCCTTGTCTATTCCTGTCTGTTCTCTCTCTCTCACTCACTCACTCACTCACAAATGGGACAGCGGGTCAGTCGAGACCTTCCTCTCCACATCAGCCTTTTCTCTTTACTGCCATCTGCAATCAGATTGTTAGCATGTCAACTCAATCTGCCAGCCTCCCTTAAGTGCTGCTCTCTGAAGCATGAGGAGTTTGTCCACTACCAGCGGATGTCCCTTAACAACACCTATAGTCACTCAGTTGGGATCGTCTAAACAGGGGGTGAATGGTAGCCTCACACCTCAGCATGTCAGCTGAACTCCTCAATGACACGTACTGACCCAGGAACTGCCGCTATCAGAGGGACAGGTTGAGGGCCAAAGAGGAGACCTTGCTGAAACTGACCCCAAACCAGTTTCAGTGGACAGAGAAGGCTAAAAGGACTAAAAGTAGTCATGTCAAAAAGCCCAGAAGAGCCAAAAGGCCTCGATCGATCTTGTCAATGCAGTTATAGATGCTCACCACTAGATGACACCATGATTGCATGAAATTTATTGATTTATTAACGCTATCAGTTATTTAACGCAGATTGCTGTTACTGAAATGAATCTTAGAATTTCACAAAAATGAATAGGATTGCATTACTATCAGCTGTTTTCTGTTTATACTGACGGGAAATCAGAACTATTAATAGACAATATGAGAAAAATATGAACAATCAATTATTATGGTCACCATAAATGATTTACACACTGGCTTGTAAATCAAATGTTTTGTTATTATTTTAAAAAAGAATTTGCAGTCCTTCATCTTCATTTACTCAGCAGTAAATAGATTACAGAGAATATACACTCACTTTATTGTTGGGTGCACTGAAATGGAGTGTCCCAGAGCATACAGTACAATTAACTTGTAGGCTTCTGGCCCTGAAGTATATCTGGAGAGAGGGGGCCCCTATGGCAGCAGACTGACTCAGTTGTCCTGCCATCTTTTCACCCTCTTTTGTGTTTTACACCATTGCCATGGGAATTTATTTAATAGAATTTCAGACAACATTGTCCAGGTAGGAATTTTGTCCAGGTAGCACTGACCGATGTTTTTCACCAGTCAAATAAAAAAGCAAGACCTTTCAAAGCTGTGTAGGACATGCAACGATGGGTGATGTTATGTGAAAGTATAGCTTGGTTGTTTTATTTATCAAATAACTAGCAGACTGGAAAGTTTAGCAAACTTCTAAACATTTTTAGAATGGTTATGTCTAAATAAACAGGGCAAATAAATAGAGTAAAATTGCCTAAACAATATCAGAATAACAGCTTTGGTTGTTATTTTTTAAAAAGCTCTTATGTGTTTTTATGAAAGCTCAGTATTTAATTAGCTAATTATCCAACTAACTAAACAACTAACTGTTACAGCTCTAAAAAGCCAATAATCCAGTCAGCTGGAATCAGTACAGAATATAACTAGATAATAAATGCAGATTACACCTGGAATACAGTAATAGTTTTTAAATTCTGATGCACTTTTCCATCAAAATGTCTTTGATTTCACAGGTAAGGCTAATACAAAAGTACCATTTGTTTTAAACAGCACAGAACTATTACTGTTCTGACATGAATAATATATCACACCCCCGCATACAAAAATAGGATTGAGCAAAAAAAGGAAGTTCTATGAAATAGCACAATAAACACTGGCACATTTACCCTTGAGGGTTAACAGTTGTTAAAAAGACATCTTTTAAAGAACAACACTGAGTGATCTTTAGTCAAGTAATACGTCTGACTTAGCCTATATGACAAGGAGGTTAATTGTCATCGCCCTGAGACAGACAGTCAGTAAAAGGTTAAATCTGGCAAATGCACTAGTTGTAAAAATTAAACCGCTTTTATGCAGAAAGGCTGCACACACGGGGTGCTTCAACACTTAAGCTCTTCCAGAACTGTTCCCTTCTCTGAATGCTGCATTGAAAGCAATCCATTAGTATCAGCGTTGCCTGTGATTTTAAGTGAACACCTGTCCATTTAAACTGGCATTTTTGTCTCGCTCATCTCTCACTTTAGCTGCTCAAACTGTCTCTCAAATGTAATGGAATTCATATTTGGAGTTTTTGGTTTGATTGATTTTAAATACAATGTATATTTATACATTTCATTCATGTGAAAAACACAAAAACACACATAATATACTAAAGAAAAATATAATTGTATTTTATGCTTGCGCAATATTTAAGCCAGTTCAGATTTTCTTTTTATAACATGAAAACATATGATTGCTATGATGCATAGCAACAAAACAGATCATGTAAAAATTATTGTAAAAAATAATAACTTCATAACCCAAGTGATATATAAGTCCTATTTTTAGACGTTTACATGCTGTCTCCAGTGGGCCACAACTGCCTCTACAAACCTTTAAAATATCATATATATATATATAATACAATATAATATATATATTTTTTGTCTGAGTTTAAGGCTGAGATTAATGTTGTTTTTTTTACTAATTTAATTGATTGCAATTATATGCTTTGCATAATTTTTTACTGTATTAAAATATCAAAGTATGTTTTTCAATAATCCTTTTGATTAGCGCAGGTATAGATAAATGTTTTTGTATGAAGGAAAGGTGAAAATGAAGGCTGAAAATTGGATTACTCTAACTACCAGTGCTGCAACAATACAATTGAAAGAAATTGTATATGAAAAAAAATAACTCCATCAAATACTTCATTAAGTGAAGAAATAATATTTACAACAGAATGCTAATTTAGCTTGCTGGGTGCATAGAGACTTAATGAGAACATATTTCAGATAAAATGAGAATTACACCAGCTAAAAGCAGTCTGTATGCGAGAAAACAAGCATTGTGTTTGAAAACACATTGCAGTCAGCATGTCATACTGGACTGACTGTGTTGTTGTTGTTGTTGTATTACTACCAATGGCCACTAATTATGATTCAATTAATTACAGTAACTGAATCCTGTTTCTTGGACAGCCAATGGGATCAGCTCATGGTGTTACATCATGTCTATCAAATAATGTATTTTTCTAAAGAGGGTTATGATTAAGGACAGTGTTAAGGGTAAAATTAGCATGTTGGGAGCGTTTTGATTCAGATCTGCTTTCATACATCCATGTTAAAACTGCCATTATAGGCTGTGAATGGTGAAGACCATTGGTACCAGTCTGATTAAACCTGGAAGTATATATATTCAGCAGGCTTAGACACTCTGTCTACGTCTACCTATCTATATCTATCCACAACAATGTTTTTGTGATGAAAACTAAATGCAGTGCATCTCTTACTATTACAAGTAGGTCTTTTTTTTACAGAATACAGTTTGCATTAAGAATATGCTGGATAATTATTCAAACTATTCATTAACTGTATTATATCTCATTTCCACACAAGGATTACCAACAAAATCAAATTTTCACCTGGAAATTAGCCCTAATACAATCAAGTGCCACAAAAACAAGAACAGAAGTCAATTCATCTTGGTGTCACATTATTCCTCTTGAGTTCATTTTGATAAGTGAGTGTTTTAGAAGTGGTGTCTTGACTTTCAATACCAGGGTTTTCAAGAAGAAAACACTGCCTCATTTGTTGAGGGGGAAGAGGGAGCGATGGCTTGAATTTCACACGTAGAAAACATTTACTGTCAGAGCTATTTAGATCTGCGATTACTGCCTGCAAAGTAGTTGTAATGAAAATGCAACAAATCACCAGAGACTCTCCTTCTCCCATTGTCTGCATTTTTGTCATGAAAGACCTCCTCTGACATTTAGCATCCAAGCGTTGAATGGAGGCAGTTTGTAATGTGTGCAGAATTGCCTTTTCTCTTCCCTTGTAGTAGTATTTATGTGTCATGTTAAGCCCAAGGCGAGGGAGACATTCAATGACCCATTCTGACTGGATGGTTGTGTTTACTGTACTCTTCTCAATAAGCACTGCTGAATCCCATCTCTTATCAGTGCGTAAAGTCTAACTGATTCCTGACTCAAATTTCGCTTGCCAGCCATGCTGCTTTTTCTCTATTGTTTGGCCTGACAATAGATTGCACATACCCAACAGCTTGAGTTTCTGTCTTTATTTGCGGGGTATCACCGTCTATGCAAGAAACAGCTATTTACAACACAGGCTCAGTCCAGAAGAGGCTCTGTATGAGGAATTAGGTGCAAGGATGTCAAAATTTGATGATGCTTTTAGCTGTTTGCTATGAGAGTTTATAATAAAGCAGCGAGAACATTTGGTACATTTAATATATAACAATTGCAGTTCTTCCTAAACTGCATGTTTAAAATGAAAGAACAAACTGTTCCAATGGCAGAAATGAAGAAATTATAATTTACTACAGATAATGGTTACAATAATTTGATACACTGTTCTTCAATTTGTAGGACAGTTTCTTCAAGCCATGTAACGTTAATGCTTCCTAAAAATGCATGTGAGCACAATTTAAATAAGAGCAAAGTGTCCTATTCTATTTCCCTCTCTGTGATCTCACAACAGTAAATGCAGTACTGTGCCACAGGACGGGTTGGTTATATGTGACCAGCTTGGTGTAGGAGTTTTAACAATAAAGCCATACATACTATATACAGTGTATGATCTGACTGCACAGTACAGGTCTGAAGAACAGATCTAGGAATTGCTTTTTTAAAGGAAAAAAATCTTTTAAAATGTAGTTTTCAACATACCAAATATGAGACAGTAACAGTAACCTGTTCAAAACAGTAACCTGCTAATCACAGTCATGACATTACCTGATGAAGGTAATGACCAGGAAGTGTCAGTCATTTAGATCATTACACACTACGGAAGTCCTGCTATTGAAAACACCAAGGCAAGAGCCAAGTTTTCCATGGTGAAAAGGAAGGAACTGTGGTGGTCAGTTTATATTTTTCAATTTCTCAAGACATATTATTAGGTCAATTGTAAACATATATATATATAAAATATGTAAATATATATATATCTTAGTATTACTACATATCTTACTACATTACTACTGTGTAAGATACAGATAACAAAAGCATTAAGGTGAAACTGTGTTTATTTATTCATTGATTTATGTATCTGAATACGTTGTTTAAATTATAAGCATTGCCAATTACAAGTGTTGCCAGAGTAACACTTCACTGCCAAAGAATATCTAAATAAATTAATGTGTGTAAAGGCATCAGATCTGTTCCTGAATTTATTTATTCTTCATTTTGAAGTTGCTGTAATTACATCTTATCTCTGATCCATCTGGGCATTTTAAATGTCTGTTTATATCCCTGGCCTTTAAAAGTGAGATGTTATTTGCTTAGATTAGAAACAATCAATAAAATACCAAATGCAGAGAAGTTGAAAGCCTTTTTCTAGACATGTGTCTAGAAATACATGGACTGTCACATGTCAAAATTCATGCATGTGAATTCAAAAGCCAAGTTTACAATTTGTTAACATTTGTTATTCTGTAGCTTTACATGCTTTACTAACAATTATCACTAACAATGATCAAGCTATACTGTCAAACAGACAGAATTCCTAAGACTCTTTGTATTCAGACCTTCCTATAGTAAACTTTCATTTCTGTGCTTCCTGGTTGTAATTATTAGTTATTGTAAAGTTGTCATATCTGTGTTAACCTGATTAAGCAATTTTGTTATACTTAACATCATTAACTTGTTCCAGACTTAGATGCTTGTCACCATTTTTTATTGGGTCATTTCTTCCCTGTGTTTTGTCTAAATCTAAAATATAATAAAGAGGAAAGGGTTGTGAGTGAAACAGGCGTCTATGCCTTCATGTCAAACACAAATGTGAATTTTGTCTATAATCACCTTGGTGTTAAAACAGCCAATTAGCTTCTGTGACTCACTAACGGTGTGTTGACAAACATATTGCATGAGGTATTCGGGCAAACAGAAGGCGGGAGTTTTCTTTCCTTATCTCATATTAAAAGACAAAGGGTAATTAGAAACTGCTGTGAGTGTTTATACATTAAATAAACATTCCTTAACAGAAGGCTCTATCTCAGGAAATATTCCTTTAGACAACTAATAAACTACTTCTTTCCATCTAAATTCTCAAAATAAAGTAAAATACATAATAAATAAAACAGCATAGTGACTGAATATTGGTGGAATTGTAACAGTAATAATAAAGCAAGCATGTATCATTTCACATTCTGAAATGTATAAACATTATAACATAAAAATAACATTTTAAAGATGTGTACAAATGTATGTTCCTCTATTATATTAGGCAAACAGCCCTCTTACAATGTTTTGCATAAAAACCTAAGGTTTAATAGTTTCAGTAAGGATATAACAAGGGGATTTGTGTACCCTTGACAGCACGTAAACAGTGGAAGTTTTAAAACTTAGACAGGTCACCTTTGTGCATTGTCTGCAACCTTTACCCACCAAACTGCATCACATGGTTGCAAAAAAGACTTATGAATGGTGAGTGACAAGATATGGGAAAAATATGGTAATTTATTCAGAAGCCTCACAGGTTGAGAAATGAAGTGAACAAGGCATAAAAAGCTGCTTGCATTGAAAGAATTACACATGCTGATGATTACTGTTCAATTATCTTGATTTTTTAAGTGTCTGCACAGTGGATGGATCAACTGAGAGAAAAACATACAGACTCAGATGATGGCCTATATATAACATTATGTCTACAAGGGCCCTTCATTTACAGTGTAATGACACACTAATTCTTGGTGCTTATCTATCCGTGGCTAAATAAGTGTTTCTCTTCTATGACTTGGTCATACTATCTGAGCTAACCACACTGTTTGAGCTAAAGCTATGGGTAGTGCTTTATTCCTCTGAAGGCACAATTAGGACATAAGTGGGACCCAACACATTTTATTGGCTTTTTAGCCTTTCCCACAGAAGCATCATTAGCACTGATGCCATCTCTAAACTTGCTCTGGTAAGAGTATGGTACAACATAAACAAACTATTTGTTTCAGAATGAGTGCTTAGCAACACAGAGTACAGTACTGTATACATACAGCAGTAGATGTGTGGGGGAATTAAACTCATGCTAACAGCTACAGAATTTATACATTTTAGGTTACTGCTCATTTAAATCTCAGAAATGTAATATTTACTTATACATGTATCTTAAATCATACATGTTGTGTATAGAGAATACTGCTAAGAACAACTCATTAAAAATATACATAGAAACCTGGTTTGAGAAAAGTTTCTAAAATTAAAATTTACAATTGTCAACAACGCAGAAGAAAAAGGGGAAAAGAAAAACATTCTGCCACTTTGATAGTCAGTCAGTCACTGGTGTTGATTTATACAATCAATAATTCAAGAAAATTGCTTATTTTTTCTTTTGCTAGCCAGACGTCTCAAGAACCCTGTCAGAAAATGTCAGCTGCACACTCAGGGTCCCACATGTTGCACATGCAGAAATGTATCATAAATATTTCACAAATATCCACCGCTAGCCAATGGCACCTTGGCAAAATGGGCCACCGCTGAACAAGGCATAGCTGTTATTGGCCATCTTCATGCCTATTATGTAGAGGAAGGCATATATCCTCAGCTCCCTGATTGTTATCTGCTAATAAGCATGGCCAACTGAAATCTTTTCAGAGTAAATTGTTGAGGACATCTGGCAACGCTTTTTCTGTGATGCACAGACTGCTGAATGTCCCTCTTAAAAGGGTTGGCATGGCAACATCTGACTGCTATTCAACAGCAGTACAGTTTGAAAGGTTTAGGGCCTGGTTGAAAATACATTTGGGCCACTACCTGAGTATTTTCTCCCTGCATCCTCCCGTTGAAAGTGCAGTAAATCTTACCTCCCCACAACCCCTTGATATGAATCAATGACAGCTTTGTTCATTCAAACTCAATAATTATTTCTCCCCCTACCGATACTTGTTTGTGAACCCAAATTGTGTGACCTGTGGGTTTTCCACTGACTATTTTAAGGCCCATTTTAGTGACATGCCTGCATGAAATGTTTTGAAACATGAGTTCAGATTCACAACATGAAAGCATGAGCACTAAATCAATAAATATCCAGAAAGGTGGCAGCTGGTTGACAATCATGACACAGTGTAAGGACAACACTTTAAAGACCTTAAGATTTACATTAAAGGATTCACTGAGAAATCATGTGATAATACACTGACAAAATTTTCTGTAAATCTCACTTTTCTTAATGTTGAATTTCATATTTCGTGAATTTCACTACAATTGCCAAAAAATAAATGTTTTTATAAAGACATGACTAAATCTGACATTAGTATTAAAACAACTCGATAACATTAATAACGTTAACATTTTTTGCTTTAACAGTGAGTTAATTAATGGAACTGTATTTCAATAATTAATCCACTAATTTCTCAGGCTGGTAATTCAAGGCTCTTGTATCTTTCCAACAAGGTGATGAAGGTTTTTAAGAGACGTTTCCACCCCAGTGCTCAGGTCTACAGTTGTCAATGTTCCCTGACACTTCAAATGGGAAATGAGACACTCCAGCTATGGTATTATCTGAAGTGTAATGCATTTCAAGATATCATCTCATCTGCACTAGCCCCAGAACTCACACCCTACACAGCTTTGATCACACATATCAAAGCGTTACCTATACGCTAAGCTGTACAAAGTGCAGTACATGATTGCTAAAATTACCAGTCTAAATCAGTCACACATTTGCATGTAACTCACATTTGCAAATGCTTTTTCAGAAACAACCAACCTCTAATATATTTTTCCATGGACTTTGAGTGTGATACATTGTACTCTTGCTTTCAATGGGATTAACTGATCATGCACTTAAATGAATTAGTATCCACAAAACCCACCCAAGACTTGCTTTCACTTTCTTGATTTGTATTTTACTCTGGAGATTGTGACCATCTGCACCACTAATTACTTTAATTTTGCCACTTTACAGCCATAATGATCCTATAAGGCTCAGATCAATATGACAGCAGCACAAGCCTTTTATCATCTGGTTTGAAATATAAATGCATAAAACATGGTTTTACCCATCACTTTTTTACGTCTCTTCCCATTTATCTAAATCTCTGAGGCATCTCTGTGCTGCTTTTATTTTTATTATTGTTGTTCTGTTATGACTTCTCAATTATTCATTTAAATTGATTGTGTCAGTGATTTAAAATAAAAGGCAGAAAAATACATACACTGTGTGTGTGTGTGTGTGTGTGTGAGTGCGTGCCTGTGTGTATGAGTGTGTATGGATGTGTGTGTGTATACCATGACTTTCCATAGATGCTATAATTTTATTACTTTGACTTCAAAGATCGTATAGAAGCAGATATAACTTACACACATAAAACTAGTGAAACAAAGTCACAACACAGAGCAAAACACTACACAACGTGAGCAACTCGTATAATCACACAGCATAATGTGCTTTTATGTAAATACCTGCTGATGTCACAGGTTGCCTGAATTATGTAAATAAATGTTTCTACCAATGTTACCAAGTGTGTTTTAATCCCCGGCCCTTTATTTTTTTTAGTCCAGTTGCCATGACAACCTCCATTCAGCCTGTTTATTAAGGAGGAGTCATGTTTAATTGATCCACTAATGCACTGATGCACAGTCACTGGCTTGCAGTCTTTTGTTTCCAGGTCATATTCTAGGTCCAGGCATTTACATAAAAGCATTACATTTGCTAAAACCAGTCATTACTAGTAATTTTCCTCCTTATCCACTGGTGATGACTGCAGTATAAACACAGATTTATGAGCAGTAAATATTGTGTGGTTGAGGAAATATATTGTTTTGAGATACGTTTCTTTGGCTTAGTATGTTCAGTCATTGAAAAGTGAAAACACTCATTGAAAAATTAGCATGACGGCTAGCTTTCTAGAAGTTAGTGGGTTGTTAGTCGGTGTCTTTGTATGTCAAACAAACACTAGGATAAAAATTACCAGACCCATTTCAGTTGTACCATATTTACATGCATGTATAGACCCAACATTATGCCTCCATTCTGTTATTTATGCATCTCTTAACATGTAAATGTTCAGAGTTGAGGTATTTGGTACAGTATGCTTTAGTAATGCTTTAGTATTTGTAAACAGTACTAACAACATCTAAAGTCACTAGATGTCTCATTTATTATTTAGGCCCTGAAGTCTCAATATTATTAATTTAGTTAATAATTTACAATCTGAATGGCAATTATATATATATATATGAATAAATGGAAATGAATAAATGCAACACCAACAGAAGCAACTACAACTAAACAACAAAGACCTCAGTTTTAACTACCATGCGACTTTGTAATTCAAAACACACTCTTAATATTGTAACAAATGTTGTCCACTAAAACTCTTCTAAGCTGCAAATATCTAACCTGCATATACAGCATCCAATGAGTGCATCTCAAAATGACAAGATTGTGTTTATGAATTTCAGTTATGCCCTCCAGCAGTGGACAGTTGTTTGTGGCCACAATGCACCAAAGCAACAGATGTGCTTTACACACTGCCAATCCACATAACACTCTACTGCCTGAGCCCAGGTGCACAGAGAACCAGCAACTCAGGTCAGAACACTCAAGAGAAATCATGAGAAATACACTAACATGCAAACTGCGGATTCATCCACAATACCAAGAATACCACAATACCAAGAACTCCAATAATTTGTAAAGGGGGTCAAAATGACTTGAGAAATATGCCGGCATCATTATTTTATTTTTACACATAGATTGTTAGATCTATTGGCTTTATCAATCCTTGTAACATGATATGCCAATGGTGATGTTTCAAAAATGAGGAGAAAACACTATTTACGTTCTTTTAACAAAGTTTACATGCCCGTAACTTAATAATTTACCGATATTTCTATGGCCTTTGCTTAGTGTCTTAAGCAACATTTCTACTGTTCTAACAACTGATAATTTAAACATGTAAATGATTTCTTTTACTAACTCAATACTTTGAGTAATCGAGTAATAATACCTGTACTGCAACAGGATTTCTGATACCATTGTTGGGTGGTGTTAGAGTGAAAGGTACAATGTTTTCTTTGTTGGAGATGTATTGCTTATCAGCCAACACTGTTTGAGAAGCTTTCGGTATACTTGATTCAGTTTTGTTTGTGATTTTGAGTGACAGTAGGATAAAAGCAATATAGATGTAACCTTTGTAAATCTTTGAAACTATAAAGCATTTGGCTGGACACTTTACAGCCCTTTAATGGGTGCATTTACAGCTTAACAACCCATGGCAAAACCAATCATACGTTCGGCTATGTTGACTTGCACGTACACGCGTACACACACACACACACATATGTGTATATATGTACATATATATATGTGTGTGTGT
>JBAJNP010003701.1:0-37768 GCA_036877545.1 Yasuhikotakia modesta | reverse complement strand
TTGTTTGTGTTTGTTTGGGTGTTGTTTGTGTTTGTTTGGGTGTTGATTTTCAAGGTCAGCAAATCACTTACTGCACTTTTAAAGGTGAATCGTGTCATTTCTGCAGTGCATTGGTGCAGAGAACACACGTTTCAGCTAACCAATGGGAGGATAGATACTGTTTCTATCCTCACCTCACATAGATACACATACACTGTTTACCAGTAACGTCTCAAACTCTCATGGACATGAAATGTTTCTTATGAAGGAGTTTATCATCCACACACCCTCTGCAGAGGCTCAGATAACGTGATGAAGGGAAACATTGCTGCTGTGTTTTGCTCGACTGATTATAAATGGAGAGTTGGGGGTAAGATCAGATCACACTGAATCATTTACTAATGCCTGAAATGAACTGGGCATGACAGCAAAATGTGTGTTAGTGTTAGTGCTGCTTCTGTTAGCTTACAGAAGCAGCACTATTGCTATAAGATCATAATAAACCCCAAATTTGACTGAATTTTCACTGTTTGTGCCATAGCTGTGAATGTAACACTGAAGTTGTGCTATTGTACAAGCAGTCAGACAGAATCCCTTAAGAGAGTTTGGAGCCACATCTAAACATCACAATATCATGAGATCTGAGCTCTTTCTACAAAGACCTAGCAACCATTCTAAATACCCTAGCAACTACCTAACCACCACCCAAAACACACTAGATAATCATTCCAGCATTGTGCCGCATGAGCGTGTTCTGTTAAGGTTTTCTGAAGGTTTTTTGTAACGTATGGTAAAACACTGAATTTTCCAGCATGTCCCTGTTTTGAGAAACTTTAATGATTTAAGTCTAATGAATGTCTCTGGCCAAAGACATGTCCTCATGTTTGTGTGTTTGTGTCTCAGGTCCTCATTGTGCCAATCTGGGATCAGAATGGAGTCACATGACCAGGAGTGAATTGACATGAAACTGACATGAAAGGTAATATGATGATTTTGCTGTACAGCACGTCTGTATGACTGAATCTGACTGGGTTTATCAGGCTGTTTGCAGGTCTGCATGGGGTTGATGGCATTCAGATATTTAATCACCTGCAGATGAGAGCTGAATCGTTATGAACGCCTGCTGGTTGATGGTGTCATTGCAGCAGAGGCTTGTGAGATGATAATACAATCTGTCACCATAAGGGGGAGACATGAATCTATTTACATTTCACATCGGAGAACCTGAGAATCTACTGTAAAATATGTAACCAGGGACATTTCTCTGAATGTTCTAGTAATGTTTAGTGTCCAGAGATTTGAAAAACATTCTTACAAAGAACCTGATGGCAACCGTTCCAACAATTTTTATTTTATCAGCAACTTATTTTTTTGAAAATGTATATAGATTTATTTATTTGTCTGTGTGTGCGCGCTCCATTCTTACAGCTGGGACTGATCATAGCTGTACGCTACAGTCACAGGTAGGGCACTACAAAATTATATGTGCATGATGGAAACAAGAGTGTGTGCTTGTAAATGTTGTGGCTTTATCTAAATCTTTTACAGCTTGTAGCTGCGCTTTTTTAAACTATACAACTGACATCAAAACTATCTAAATAAGTTGCAAAATCTATTTATGTGGTGACGGTGTAGAGCGGCAACCTTTAGAAATGAGTAAAGACAAAATGAGAGTGTTTGTGACATGTGGAGGTTCTCCTCACCACAAAGAACATCCCGTTCAGAGGGACAGTCTCTTATTTTGCTTCCTGTGTGTGTGTATGTTAGTCTTTGTGTGTGTGTGTGTGTGTGTGTGTGTGTGTGTGTGCGTGTCTTGTATACGCGTGGGTGTTTGCTGGGTTCTCTCTCACTATGGCATCCCCAGAGTAAAAAAATAAAGGAGGAAATGTTTGCTTTCAATACTTGCAAGTTTTCCTTTTGCAAAACACCTCAGTGCAGCTACACACTCACATCACAGGAGGTTTGGTACCAAAACACACAGTCCTAGCAGGTGTGACAGGTGATGGAGAAACCACATACACTTACTTATGCTGTTATCAGACTCTAGAAAGTTCATCTTCATCAAACCTCATCTTGGTTTGAGTTTATCTTTTTACAACATAACCCACAAAACCTTTTAACTTTAGTCTTTGTGAGACAGAGTGTTTAAGATGAAAAAGACACTCAACAATAAAGCTGGAGCAGTCGAGTTGAGCTTGCGTCCCTGCTAGACTCACAGAGTTTAAAGCTACATTGTACATTTAAAAATGTTAATGACAGGCAAAATTCAGCTATACAGTGACAGAAGACAGTTAATATAAGCTGCTTCGTGTGTGTAATTGTTTAGGAAACTATAAGCAGTTTGTGGATAACTTGACTTCTGAAAGGGTGTAAACACTGAATTCTTAAATATTCAAAAACAACAATTCTTCACTTTATGGGTGGGTTGAATCAGCTCTGTGCTTTGGTTTGTACACTAGATAGTTGTAGTTGATACAAGTGAGTCATGCCACAGACAAGAATGATCGCAAAACTGTCTTGAAATGAAATGACTTGAGTAAAACTATCTACAAAAATCTACAAGAGGATAAAACACAGACTGTAGATGATGCAAGTGTACAATAGGATATCAGTGTGGGCTTCTCACCTTTAAAACCACACACACACACACACACACACACACTCCTCAGCCCTCCCATCTCTGTGGGGAAGCCACCTGCAGTGTGTTAGATGTAGAGATACAGTTTGTGGTACTTCAGGGGTAGCAGGTGTGTGTATCCTGACTTCAGCAGAAATGTACGAACACACACAGACCAAACGTCCACCACAGCAACACACTCTCTCTTTAACACACTCATACAAGCACACACTCTCATAGCTGTTGATTGGTTAGATTAACAGGTTCATTTCTATGCTAATATCAGATGTGTTGAGGTGTGTTTGACCTTTGCTGTGACCCTTGATGTGTCTCATCTGATGTCTCTGTTAGGAAGGTTTTTCTTCAGCCGGTGTCTGTAAATCCTTCTGTACATGTGCAAATACAAACAGAAAAACTGATTCAGTTTTGGCGTAGTGCAGTTGCTACATTGCTCGAAATGGTTGCTAGGGTATGCTTGTTTTGAGTGTTGTGTATGGTGTTGTTCTGGTGCTTTTGATTGTTGGTGAGCATCAGAAGACCTCACCTCTGCACATGTTTGATCAGTTATTTCTTCAGTGAAAATCTTTGTATTATTTTGTTGTAAATCTAATACGTCTAGTCATAAATTCACCTGTAACACAAACCTCAGTGCTCCTGAAATGCTGCTTTAGTTAATGTTTGTTCAGATCTCTTCATTATTTTATAATTGATTTAATATCTTAATTAGAAGCAGCAGTAATAATGATGTTTGCCTTTGGCAGTTCGGCCCAAAACAGCACCAGGAGATGAAGATCACTGAACACCAGACGCAGAACCTGTCTGCTACGCTCACCATCGCTCTCACCACCAAGTAACTGCAGCTCTCGTCCTCTGAATGCTTCTGGTGTGTGACTGTCTCTAGACATTTGATGTGTCTAAATGTACTCATGTTAGGATCATAACATGTGCTGATGTCAGAGGGACACTTTCATTCTCCTCCACTTGAGGTCTCTGTCTTTATGTAAATCAGGTCAGTGTGACAGAGCAGAACATTCAGAGCCACGCGTTCTGAGAAATACCACAGCAGAGAGACATGAGCTTCTAAAATCCACCTCACATTATCTGACACGTCTGCAGTCAAGTCTCAGAGTTTCAGCTAACAAAACAAGATCATGTGTTCTTCTGAAGTTCATATAGACAGAAGATATGTGGAGATCAAAGTGTCTGCTGACGGATATAAATAAGACTGTCTGTATTAAATCACTGAATATACATACATCAAATCTTTTGTTTCATTCATAGGAGGTCTCAGAGCGTACAGCACAGGGCAGAACGTCGCATGTCTGCAAGACTGTCGGGAGTCTATTGCAGGCATGGTAAGCAAGTCACCTTACACAATCACTCACACATACACACATCATTTACACAGTTACACACAAACACACACACCTTACACAATCACTCACACATACACACATCATTTACACAGTTACACACAAACACACACACCTTACACAATCACTCACACATACACACATCATTTACACAGTTACACACAAACACACACACCTTACACAATCACTCACACACACAGATACACACAAACAATCTATTAATTAATTAACAAAAAAGTGTTGACTGATGTTTTTTGGATTTCACACAACACAGATCAGGCAGGATGAATGAAAGCAATGTGTGTGTGTGTGTGTGTGTGTGTGTGTGTGTGAGTGTGTGTCTTAACTGTGTAAGAACAGAGCTGTGTAACATCACTAACACTGACATCAGCTGTTTCACGTGCATGTCACAGGAGTTTATTATAGAAAACAGAATCCATCTCTGAAGTGTGATTTTGATGTGTTCGTCATGTTTGAAGGGGACAACATAGTCGCTACAGGTACTAAAACATCCAAACCCCAGCTGGGTGACGTCCACACAAATCAACAAGTCATAAAAACACACTTGGTCACAAGGGTCATGTTTACAGCACTCTTTTCCTTAAGGTTGTTATTTGTTTTCCTACTTATTTTGGAGATATTTGCTTTATATAAAGCTTCATCACATTAAATGGCCATGCAGTGACAAACAAGAGCGCGCACAGAAAACAGAGAGATATCTGCCAGTCCACCGCTTAGAGGGAAAAACAGACAAACAGCAATTCTTTAATAATATAAACTGTGCCTCACAAGATAAATTGAATTAAATGGATGATGAAGGCATTAGAATGAAGAGAGTTTGATTCTCTGAGCCACGACTGAATGGGTGATAATGTGTGTGTTAGGTGCAGTTTCAACGAGTTTCACGCTGGTTTCGGTCAGGGTCACACTGATAAGTTCATCAATGAAAGAACAACACACAGATCACACATTGACACATAACACGCATGTAAACTTCCTCACAAGCTCTCATTCACAGCCTGCTGAGGCCTAAAGACACGCTGAAGTGACCGCTGAAATCAGATTAGCCCCTTCTGTACCAAAATAAAGTCATGAATCCTGGGAAACTGGCAGATTGTCATTTCAGCACTAACAGCAGAACTGTAACTACAGCAGACCTTTCCAGTACTCAGAACCGTGTGTGAGTTCAGTCACTGAGTTACGTTCTGTGTCTGAGACATTTAACCAGAGAAATATTGAGTCTATATTGAAGATTTGATGAAATGATGAAGTGTATTAATGAACGTATAACAACAGTCTGATTAAGAGAGAAAGTTTATCACATTTATTAAAGATGTAAAGTCAGTTACTCACCCTGGTGTTGTTGTAGCCCCATGTGTGTTTCTTCTGTGGAAGACACAAAAGTAGACGCTGCATTATCATCTCATTTCAAAGGCAACATCAATATTCTTCATAAATTGTCTCAGGTTACTATCCTGCAATTGCTAAACACTTGCAGTACACAGTGTGAACAGTCATTTGGATCAGATTAAACACAGTGTTTGTGTTAGATAAATGTATAATCCAGGAGTGATTTTAGCAGTCCTGTGTCTTCTCTGTGTGAGGACCTTCAGAACTCTCACACAGAACATTGACTCTGAGGAACCTGCCTGACCTGCTTTTTGTTTATACTTACAATCTGATCTCCAATTAAGCAATTATGACTAAGAGGAAAATTTGAGAGGTGTAATTGTTTTCCGGCTTGCTATTCATAACTTATTAACCAAAACTGAGATCTTCGACAATTCGTCACAGGTTGATTAAAAATCTGATGTGATTTAGATAGTGGACTGTGACTGTACACAGTATCTCTTTGTCTTGACTGAGTTCATTTGTGTTTTCTTTGGCCATCTCTGTGTTGCTCTAGCTTTCTTGGCTTCGGTGTGGACAATGTAGGAGACCTAACGTTCCTCCTGAAGGCGGTGAGATACAGAGAAAGGGTTTTGCGACGCAGTCTAGCGAGTCGACTTCACAGTAAGGTCAGTGGCTGCATGGGCCCCTCAGAGGACCACTGGAAACAAACACTGTTTCCTCTCTGTTTTTTTAAGCTTTTTGAAGGGGCCAGAAGGGAGGTGTAGAATCTGTAACTGTGTGCAGTTTATGAACGTGAGCAATAGGTTCTTGTAGGAAGGAAAATATGTAAATGAGATCTCTCAGTTATTTCTCTTACAGTAGATAGCAACAAATTGTGCTCAGACTTCCCAAGATACAAACTAAATGTTTCTCATTAAAACTTTCAAGAGCAAATGATCAGGGTTTAGTGTTTACATGCATTAAAGTTCTCATGTCAACAGACATCAGTCTTTTGTGTACCTTATTTATGTGTTATCCCTTTAAATAAAGCATCTGAGATCAAGTTGAAAGCCTAACTGAGAACATTTTGTCTGGAGCAGAACAGTTTAACATGCTTCTCTTCACATATAGACCAGTATTCATATTTCAGGTGGAGAACACAAAGAAGAGTTTTTCGTGGCGTGTCTGCATCATGTGGCTACATTGCGTTGGCACACATACACAGAGGTGAGACATGCATTCAGTGTCACCAGCAGCTTATGTGCTGATGTATTTGTGCACACAGAACAGCTTTGTCATCAAACACAAAATTTGTCATGTCCACAAAGGATTTCTTTTATTTGACTTAAAATGAGTAAGGTTTGTGATTTTGAACAAGTAAGAGTTATGAATAAATTTGGATAAAAGGTTTTGTTGATTAAGTAAAATTTCAGACCAAGTTGTGTTGCATTTTAATAAGAGAGAAATGAGGAGAAACTCTGATATCCGTGCTGATATTTGATCAATGGTAGTCACGTTTAAATGTTCAGGGTTCATGGGTATGGTTGTGTGTGTGTGTTTGTATGGTTGTGTGTGGGTGTTTGTATAGTTGTGTGTGTGTTTGTATGGTTTTGTGTGTGTACATATATTTTCCTCTCCTGATAGCAAATTTCCATTCTCTCACCCTTCTCGCCCACACACACACACACACACACACACACACACACACACACACACACACACACACACACACACACACACTAATTTTCTCTCAGATGAGGCTGATAATGTTTTGTGGTTTTTATTCACACCTCAGAACAAAAGTTCCATTCAGAGTTTTAATTATGATATTCTTACCCTGTTGTGAAACATGACGGTCATGCAGTATTTCTTTAGAATGTATTGACTTTAATATTAAGTAAATGATGTACATATTTTATTTAGTATGGCTGAGATATAATTTGACTAAGACACAGATTAAAACAAATGAACTGTTGTCTTTGCTTTCACACACAGTCCAGCTCATATGTGAAGGGGGCAGTTCTTAAAAAACAACAACCATCTTAAGTGTCAATGATGAACACGTTTGGGCTTTTTTGTTCTCTGAGAAACCTGACTGACGTTCTAAACAGACCTTAGGGGAAAACGTCATAAAAACGTGTAATAGCTTTTGATGAAGACTATGCATTTCTCTTATTTTGTCGTGACAGAGACACTGGAGCGGTTCGTCAGTCCGTTGAAGAATGCCACATCATACTGGATCGTGATTTGCTCAACAGTACATGTGAAGCTGCTGGCTGCTGCAGACTTGTTTGACTCATCAGACGGTTTGTGTGGAAACTTCTCAAACCCGTGCCCACTCACAACACAAAACCTTTTTCATAGATCACAGGGAGATTTGAAAGGATGCCGTTTCTACCACAAGTTTGTGCAGAATGTTACACTGCAGAAATACCACCTTCATCCATCACACGGATTGATGAGCAGATCCAGATGAGGGATGTAACATCACTATAAAATAAATTCTGTATCTTCAGAGGAAAGCAGTGTCACGTGATCTTGCCTCTTTGCTATGGTGTTGTGGGTGATGGTCAGAGCATTTCTGTGTGGTTGCTAGGGTACTTTGAATGGTTGCCTGCTAGTCAAAAGAGCCTTAGGAACATCCTATCAACCACTTTAACACTCTAGCACTGCGACGGTAAGCACTGTGTAGTCAGATAATGCAGTTCAGATGACATAAGGAGATGTAATGATGATAGAATCTAAGATTTTGACAGAATTTAATGTGTTTGTGGCACAGCTGTATGGTTAAACAATGGTAAAGAGTCACTCATTGTGATTCACATCAGCTTTAGTGACACAGCAACAGGGCTCTCTGTGTTTCATCTGCATGTGCACCACAGTCATATGAGCGACAGAGCAGATGCTGAGCGCCGGAGCAGAACACCACTGATCTGAGACCTGCTGTCAGCGTGAGTCTCTGAAAATGAACTGGTTTCTAGTCATGAGGTTCACTGTCACACGGGTGCTGTGATGGAGAGACAGAGAGCTGGTGAGGAACAGGAAAACTTCACCTGCTTCTTCTGCTCTTTAGACTCTGGGGACACGGTCACCGTTCACTGAACTCTCCTCATTTCCACATTTTAAACTGACTGAACAAATGAAGAAGTTTTAGAAATAAACAGGGCCTCTGACAGAGCAGCGTCTCCGTTTGACAGACTGCAGTGTTTACAGGTGCGGTGTGGATTTTTTGAACAGAAGTAATATGTCCATTGAGGGATGTGGATTTCTGTGTTTCTGAAGATTGAAACTCTAGTTTGACCCTCAGTTATCATTTGCAGCTACTTTTACTGAATGTCTTCATTCAGCCATAATAATTCTTCTTCTTTCAGTTCCCAAAGCTGACAGGGCGAGATCACCACCATCTCAGGCAAGCCCTGAACTGATAAGACACTAAATGCCTCATGATAAACCATCCGTTCTCTGGTTTGCATGTGCGGAGGAGAGCAGAACACACAGACTACTATGATGCCTGTATGTTGAGATTGTTTGGATCCACTGTGAGTCAAACTAAATGCATCTGATTAAAGATGATTGAAGATCATTTGCTGTCCTTAGTGTCCAAGCGTTGGAGATTATTCTTCTGCATGCTCTGTTTTTTCCTGTCCAGCTCTTTGATGTAGCTGGTGGTTTGGTTGCTACCTCACGTCTGTGGAGATATTAGCTCATACCACTACAGTTTTTCCATTCCCTTCATCTTCTCTATGACTTCCTGTACTCACTCAAGCTGCAGACATGTGAAGAAACCTAGAGCTTCACATGTGGAAAATAAATGACACACATATTTCCATTTACATTTTTCACTTGGGGATGGTGGCAAATTTAACATGGGCTTCAGTGAAATCTAGTCTCTACTGTTAGATCTGTACCTACTGTTAGATCTGAAGTCAGATCTACCTGAAACATTGTTACAAAAGCAAACTGCGTTTGGTCACTTTATGTGACAGTCAGATGGTTTCTGTCATTTTAAAGCTACAATACCAACCTTATCACCATCTCCTCCATCACCATCTGTGTTTGAAGTTTATGTTAGTCACTTAACATGAAATACAAGCGTAAATTCTTTACTGCTGTAAGAACAGTCTACAGACATTACAGCACACACACACGCCCTCATTTCTGCAAAATCAAACCTGACAGCTCAAATGATAAGTCGTTGTTACAAACTCACTGTTGTAAAATAGGGCAGAAAAGAGTTTTGAACACTGATGTTTTATGTACATATACTTAATAACCTTTTTAAAACCAGAAAGTTGTGTACTGCAGCTGTGGTTTTTGACCAGAATCAGCTACAGTGTGGACCACACACACACTCAGAAAACACGACTCTGATGCTGCGTCTGGTGTTTCTCTTTCAGTTCTGTCTTCCTCACGGCACTAGTCTTGTTCATCAGGAGAGAGCAGCTACCTGACGGCCAACACCAGCAGATTCACAGCCAGGTACTCGCATACATGAGAAACATCAGACTTTCATCAACACAGTGTTCATTCGGTTCTGATTATTAAATCTACTCATTAACTCTTCTCATTAGGTGAAGTTTACAGAGAGCAACAGAATGGGAACTTTATGGGGGGTTTGAGTGTCCACCCTGCTGTTTAAGCCCAGACACACACTCATAAATGTCCAGTTGTTCACAATTGGTTGAGATTAAACATTCAAGCGCCCTCAGTAGGGTTCTCCCACACATAAGAGCAAGCAGAAGCTGAGAAGACAGCAGAGTTGACACCAGTCTGTCAGTATGCAGTCAGCAGGTGCTTCACTGCATGTTTACAAACTCAACACAGCCGTTCTCTCTGTGCAAACAAACCCCTCTGTTCTCCTATCAGCATCACAGTGACTACAGTGCCCAGCACATGTGACTGCAGACATGTGCTCACGCAGTCTTTCAGCGCATATCAACTATTGTTATATGGTTTCAATAGCTTATTGAAGATCATTTATCATGTGACAGGCTGCAAAACACAGAAACTGATCGTTTATATTTAACTCTAGTTGCTTTATGTAATGTATCTTGTTTTTCTTGGGGCAGTAATTTAAGATTTTCACAAAAGATTTCTAAATTCAAACATTTCATCATCAGATTTGTTAAAGAGCAAATGATCAGAGTACAACGCCCACATTCATTTTGTTGCTCTGAATCTTTTTCTTTGAAATTATGAGTTTTTGGGGTTTGTTTTTAGGTTACTACTACATGTTCGTGTTAAGATACAGTTAGTCATATTATTGGCTGAGTGGGTTGTTTAGGGAAAGTTACATGGTCAGAACAAGATGGAAACATGTTTTGAAAAGATAAGAGGGACAATCTTTGCCTATCGTTCCATTTTTCCAAGCCGTGAAAAATTCATGCAAATACTGTCATGTGCTGAACGGCCTTTAAAGGGCGTAAAGTCTGTAGCTGTCAAGACCTGAACTTAAAGATTCATGCTACAATATTTTACTATATACTGTTAAATGAAACATACATACCTGAATAACAATTACCCAACTGATATCTGTGTGTGTGTGTGTGTGTGTGTGTGTGAGTGTGTGTGTGTGTGTGTGTGTGTGTGTGTCTCTCTGGATGAGGTCCTAGCATGTATGTGTGATTTCTCTGTGTGTGGGTTCAGCTCTTTAGAATGACTTTTACTGTACACACACTCCTGTGAGCTGTACACACACATTAGAGCTGGACTCACAACACACACAAACACAGTGTGTGAGACACAGGCAGTGAAGAGCCATCAGTCTGTATCTGCACACTGATCAGAGCAGAACAGTGTCGCTCAGTTGAACAGAAGAGTTCAGGTATTTGATGACAAATGTTTAAATTTGATAAAGAGGTTAAATTTGCATTTCTGCAGACTTTAGTATGTTATCAGAAATATTTTATTGCTATCTAGGAAAAATAAGTGAAAAGAAACTGTGTTTGTTTTTATTGTAATTAATTTCCAGCCCAGACACTGATTTAGTCCTTAACCCCAATGTGAACCTCTTTCAACAGTAACAATGGATATAAAAGCACTACTTTAGTTGAGTGATAACAGTTCAGTTTTTTGCCCGAGCTGCGTCTGAGTTTATTTCCTCTATAAACACCCTTATGGCCCCTTACAGTCTATGACAAGCAGCAGAACAGTTTGTGTGCAGTTAGACTTTAAATGTTCATAAGCAGAACGTTGGTGAAATCTTTGGACAGATCTACATGAAATTTGCTTATTTAATTTGGGTCAATGAGCAACTAATTAACACTGATAGAAAAAACCTTAACAACACCCTGGCAACCTCACAGCAACATGCTAAAACAACCCTGAACAGTACCTAGCAACACCCTGTCATTAACATTTCTGTTTCATCACTTTTAATTGCGAGTCTGTACTGGAATTGTGTCTGTTGTACAGTTTGTCTTCCGCATCACTATCTGCTTGCTGCCCCCTCACACACACACACACACACACACCTATCTCTGCGTTTGTTCACATCTGACATGTCTCCTTCCACACAGCTACTTTTTATCTTAACTGGAGAGAGAGAGAGAGAGAGAGAGAGAGAGAGAGAGACATACCTCAGGCTCTTCTTTGGACAGAAGGCCATTGAGTAAGACATGTCTAAACAGATTTCAGCTGTTAATGCAGAACAGATAAGCGAGTGTTTCCCAGGCAGAACAATGAGGAGGTTTCACAAGGCGGGTTGTTAGAGCCATAATACACAGGCAGAGTTTAACTAAAACACTGACAGGCTGTGATCCCGGCTCTCATCTGTGCTGTGAAGAACTCCAGACAGATCTGAGACTCTGTCAGGTGATGTGAGAGAGGACTTCAGCTCTGGATTGAGTATGATGGCTCATAAATGATGAGTGATTCTGTAGGAAGGTAACTGATATAAAACAGGTTAAGCTGAATGATTGTAAAAGGGAAACTGTGGTTCTTCAGGTGCTGTAACTGCTCACTGTGTTTCTTTTCAAGTGTTTTTAAGTGCAAGTTAACCCAGAGATGACAATTCAGATTTTTTCTCAAAATATTGAAGAATGTTTGTATGCGTTTGCCTTTCCACATATCCAAACTCTGGCTTGATGTTTTAAAAGTTTGGAATAACATGCGATGAGTAAATAACTTTGTACTTCACTTTAATAGCCGTTAAGAATGAAGAGCATTAAAAGTACAAATATTTCATGTAGTTCAACACGTATGCAAATGAGGTTAAGAATAGCACAAGCTTGACACCACGATGCATTGCTTCATTATGTCCACCAGAGGGGGCTGCACCAGACCGTAACACGCGCCATGTTCCGCTGTTACTTTAGTGTTTGTTCTGACAAGTGTTAAATAGTTCATAAGAGTTACATTTATTCTGACCTGTCAGTTAAACTTCTCTTTTGTAATATCATTATATATGATAAAATGATATTGCTTTTGAATAACAGAACTGCAACATGTTACTGTTTGTATCATCAAATGAATGAAGCAGAACTAAACAAACTGGTACATTGTGTGAAGAAGAGCTGCAGCTGTGATTAAATATTGAAGTGTTGATTCTCATGCTGGACTAACCCACATGTGACGTCTTCTGCTTGTTTTGAAGCTTTAGGAGCTGTGTGGATCAGTGAAGGATGATGACTTCAGCATCCCATCCTGCTGTATACAGACCCCCACTGCTGGGGTCCCCAACATCAGGGACCTTCTGCACCCAGCCACACTGTCCCAGCAGGACTCTGTCTACACTCTGACACCTCCGCTGGTGATGGAGATTAGCTGCAACAGCAGCGCTCTCACCACCAAACAGTAACAAGTAAAGCCATCTGGAGAAGCTACAGGTCAGCTGTCATTGTGGGACGGCACAGGATGAACAGTTAATATTTCTCTGATGCTGTATGATCTAGTGTCAGTAGAAACACGTTCTGTCATGAGAACATGTTCTTCTGTGTGTGAGGACGAGAGGTTGTGTCTGGTGATGCACACGGTGCCTTTAGTTTGGGCTGTATCATTTATTTCTGCTTCTAAAGGGCTTTATGACGTAAGATGACGAGTGTTAAAACAGGAAGCAGGATTTCCAGGGAAACCCCAGTTAAACCTGAATGAAACATTTTTAAAGCTGTGAATGACTATGACTGTTTAGAAAGATGTGTGTAATATTTTTAAGGATTTGTTTAAACATGCTCCAGTCTTTTGAATTGACTTGTAATTGAAACAATGTATTGCAGTATTTGTGTTCCTCTTGCTGTTTTTGTTCCTGATGTGATACGCCTCATAAATGTTTGTGTACATCTCTTCATAAATAAACAGGTTTATGCACCACAGCAGCCCTACACATTCATTTTCAGACGTACGTGTTCAGGTTTTCTGCTGACCCTGAACACCACAAAGTAAAGCCAGACTTTAATTTACAAGCCATTACGCTGCATTTCAACACTTATGTCATGTTCTTAAACTTAGCTTATACATTTGGAAGAACTGTTACTTATTTAGTCTACATTATCAGTAAAGATGCATATGGTCATTATTTTGGTTGCGTGAGAAACGTACATGCTGTATTAATACAATTAAACACATATAAATATTTTATTATGGGAATCTTTTGAGTTTCATACAGCATGAACTAGGCAGTCCTGTGTGGGCGGGGTCAGGATACGCCCCGCCTCCGTGGGCGGAGCTCCACATCTGCTCTCTTGAGTTAGACGCGCAGGACTTCCAGACGCCACGCAGAGAAGCTTCAGCGAGGAGCATCTCAAACAACCCAAAACAGGATCTAATATATGGGAGCTGCTCTACGGAAAGCAGCGTCATCGAGAGGTTTAGAGGCACCGACTGTCCTCCACGGGAGCTGTGCATCCGGACACACTCGTAGTATCTGCTCTCCGGGACGTGTGTGATTTCCCCTCGCGTTCGTGTCGCTGTCATGCGTTAAAGCCGGAGACCCGTCGGATATGTGTGACGAGTTCAGGTGGGTTCGCGAGGGATTGTCTGCAGTAACACTGGCTTTTCCAAAACAACGTGAGACTGTTTTCATGCAACGTTTTGCGTTTTTCAGTCGCTCCATCTCCAGCATCATCACATCTGATCACTGTGATAAAACAACAAACATCCACAGCTATAGTTTATTTGTACAGTTCAGTTTGCGCGTTGATTTCAGTCCAGCGACGCGTTACGCGCAGCGGCGGAGGAAAGAAAACTTGAGACTCAGTTGGACACCGTCTCAAAGAGAAAAGTTGAGAGTCTGCGGGACATTAGCGGGACTGAATAATTCAGCCGTGTTTCAAAAGCACCTGTTTGTTGTTTAGCTTCCCAGTTAAACGCAGAACTGCGGTTGTTCTGCGGGTACGTCAGACGATCGTTGCCTTTATTCGCTCCGTCGTCAGAAACGGCGTTAAGACCGATGGTTTGTTGTGTTGGTCCGAGCGGCTGTCAGCGGTAACTTCACTCTATTGTCTGCGTGCTGAACGCGTGGAGGCGTCGCCGCGCTCCTATTAATAGGAAACTTTGTTTCGGTACGTGCGCTGTTGTTCTGCGGCTCTCGGTTAGCGGACAGCGCCGGCTGCGTCCTGATGCTTGAGCTCGTACTGATAACAGACCGTAAACCCGCAGTAAAGACACAAAGCGAGACCCGCTCCTTGCTCGCGTTGCGCCCGCGTCCGGCGCGCTGTGGCGGCTCGTGTTCCGTTCGGACCCGCGGACGCAGCAGCCGTAGCGGCGGCACAACAACAGACGTGCGGCTGTTCCTACTGTACGTTACATTCATCGATGAAGGTTTATTTATATACACCGTTTTTTAATAATCGTGCCATTAACACGTATGACTTTCTTTACGGAGAATTACGATGTTTTAATTTTAAACATCCGACCATAACAAATCTGTCCAAACGCCGATCAACGTCTGTTCGTCCGCTGCAGCGTCACCGATCGCGGTCGTTTCCCGTACGGTACATATGTGACACGGTTACTGTCACACACACTGCGCACCGAAACGCGTGTTTTGCTCTCCGGGAGAAATAGGAAGTTGAACGAGGCTGGTGTGTGACGCACTTCACCGGGCGGCTCCTGCGCATGAACGCAGTCGCCGGCAGCAGCTGTAAACAAAAGCTCGTTGACACGAAAAGCACAAACTTCTGATGGAAACGCTTTGCAACGTCAGTAATGAGTGTTTTATTTGTCCTGCAGAGAGCAAACGCCGGTCAGTGGACCGGCCTCTTTATCGGAGACGCAGGGAAGCGGAGAGAGCCCCGGCGGCGGAGCGGTCTTGCGCTCCGAGCACTTTGCCTTCCCCCAGGCCGGCTATGGGGAGCTGTTAAGGGGAGGGATTTCCATATCGAATAGTCCTCGTGGTTACCAGTCGAGGTCGCCGATGTCCCGAACCTTCTCCAGGTCCTCTAGTGGCTATTTTTCCGTCGACAGCGACTCTGTGCCAAGTTCCCCTCTAATGCCCAATATTTCCGAAGCGCACGACAGCCAAAATGATGGTAAGAGTCCCGGGAAAACAGGCCTGATTTGTGGTGTGAAAGCTTAGCGGTGACGCGACGAACCCTGATGGTTCCTGCAGCGGAACAGCCCAGCGTAGTGTAGTAACTCCCCACCGGTTCAGATGAGTCTCCGTTCGGATGCCTCCCTGTAACGCTGCACGGTTCTCGTCCAATAGCGTTATTTAGATTAAACGCATAATGCAGCACAAAAATACTTTATCAATCCCAATGGGACAATGCGGCTCTGGGCATAATGCTGCACTAGATGAAGTGAAGATATGCATGCAAATATTAATATGATTACAATTCACTCGTGCATGTCAACCATGTTTAACCCAGCTTTCACTTTATAACATTAGCACAGTAACAAGTGAAGTGTTTTGCTGCTTGACAGTAACTTTTCTTGGAAGTCTCTTTCAGAAAACACTGTCTTTTCATGTAGACGCATTACGTTCTGCTGCTTTTGTGCCTAAAGCCAAATGGACTCATTTGTCTTTGTGACAGCTACTCTAAAAGGAACATCCTGCATTTCTTTTCTGACAGCATTACAAGCATGTGTTACTACAGCAGTGCACGTGTGGTTGAAGTGCGTAAGGAGCATGTGCCTGCATGTGTGCGCTGATCGCTTTGGTTTGTGAGTATGTCCATTCACAACATCTCACAAAAGCAGTGGACCTGAGACAAATGACCACAGCGTGTGAGCGTCTTATAATGCCTCTGATGGAGTGAGCTGATTTGCTTGTTGTCTTGTTGTTTACCCGCACTCTCATGGAGGGCTCCAGAAAGCAGTCGCAGTAGCAGCCTTTACTGCAGTCAGTCAAAATAGACTAGGCCTTCTTTTGTGAAGGCTAGACATGAGATCCAACCATCTCTCTTTCCCTATTGAGAGGCAGGAGATATGAGATGGCGATAATTGTCTTCCTGTAGCGCCTCACAATTGCATGTCTCTGAAAACGTGCTCTTAATGGTGAAGAGAAACAACAATAAGTTATCAGGGCCCTCATCTGCTGCTTCCTCGACAGGAGAGTTCCTCTACCAGCAGCTCTTTGTTTAAACCATCAGCTGCTTCATTGTGTTGCCATGAACTCCTGGATTTACACATATGAACTTTGTGCCCTTTTCATGCACCAGCCAACGTTTGTTTTTCAGTGAACCAGGCGTGTTGTTAAAGGCGTAAAGATAGCAGGACAGAATGTCTTCATTTGACCACTGCCACATTCGTTCTGATGAGACACGTCCCACAGAAAATCACAATATCGCTTCAGTTTAGGCTTTGTGGTGCTGATATTTCTGACACTGGCTTGTGAAAGTGTTGACTGAAACTCTGAGAACTTTGGCTTGTGAAAGTGTTGAGTGATATTTGTGATATTGTTTGGTTGAGAGTGAACGGTTCTAGTGAAGAAAATCAATATCCAGAAGTCCTAAAATGATTGAGCATGAGAAATAACAGTTTCTCACTTGAGTCATAGCACGAGATCAGTCTGACTTCAGACAGAGTTTGGGTAATATTAGCGCTTAGCCCCAGAATAACCTCAAATCGATCCGCTGCTCTATTACTGCTGACAAAGAGCAGAGTCATTTTAAGACTGTTGACAGATGTTTTAGCGGCTAATGGCCATGGAAAACCAAACCAAAGCTGTGCAGAGGTGGTTGCGTTCATCAGGAACTTTTAGTTTGTTCAACAGATTATTTCAAAGAGTGTTAATCCGTTTCTGATGGTAGGTTAGAGAGAACATTTAAAGAGTGCTCTCTATTGTTTCAACCAGCCAGTTTTTTTGTTGAATGTTTTACTCAGAAATATATGAAATTACAGAAAATATAGATTTTTGACAATTATAAGTTTGTTT
The DNA here is from genome assembly GCA_036877545.1 of Yasuhikotakia modesta. Classification (NCBI taxonomy): domain Eukaryota; kingdom Metazoa; phylum Chordata; class Actinopteri; order Cypriniformes; family Botiidae; genus Yasuhikotakia; species Yasuhikotakia modesta. The sequence goes on along the minus strand of JBAJNP010003701.1, from coordinate 20,154 downwards.
ATAATTTGTTTCATTACAGTGTATATAACTGTTCAAATTAAAAAGGTTTTTGTGCATACTGTAATTTTATTTGGGTCATTAAGTAAAAAGTATTTTTATTAAAGTTTAGTTTCTAAATCACTTTCTCATTGAAATATTGTTACATAAATGTTTTTAAGCGTTTCTCTGATGTTCACAGAAGTATGGCTGGAGGACTCTAGCCATCAGCGCACACAGATGGCAGCACCTGGAGTCATGCGGCCAGAGGAGATGACGGTTGCACGGGAGCTGCGACGCATCGGCGATGAATTTAACCACATTTACTTTGGGGTGAGTTCCAGTCAGGTGTGTGTGAGCTGATGAGACCAAACACCCCATCACCGGAGAGATGACATGATGATGTTTTACTCGACAGGGTAACAGCTTGTTTTATCTGTCCAGGGGAGTCCGTTTAAATCCCCCCATATCAAAGTTTCTGTCATGTTCTGTGCGCGTACCAGCAAGGTTCACGAGTCTCTGCAGATCACAGCTTTAATGAGGGAAGTGTTTACTGTGGTAAAGACAGCTTTATTTTCAGAACTTGTATTTCTTTAGGTTGCATCAGTCCTGCAGCAGGTTCTTCATAAGGACGATGAGACTGTGTTCAGAGCTTAACCTTTCATCTGATTGTACAGTGTCACATTACATCAACTGCTGATTTTTATTACAGAATTAACCTAATTAACCGGCTGTGTGTAATGAAAATATGACTAGATCGGCGTCTGCCTAGCTTAAGGTCAACTCATGTTACCCTTTCTCAGTTGTGTGTGTGTATTGTTTACAGTTTTATAGCACTGCTTGCACAGAATGTAAAACTTTAAACATGGATTATTATTGAACGTACAAACGTGTTTGTGTGAATGTTCCGTGTGTTTGGTGACGTTTTGTGTTCTGATCAGATTCTGTTGCTGTACTGGTTCAGTCTGAGATGAATAATACTGAAGAATGTTGTCCATCTCGCCTCTTTGACTCCAGTAAAGAGTTTCACTTCCTGTTTGGGCCTCTATCCAGCTGGACGAGGTTCTAATAGTGTTTGTCTAGTAGTATTTGACTTTATTATGTTGAGTCAGAGGTTTGCTTTAGCTTCACATTTTTAATTGGCCTGTTATATATTTAGAAACTGGCAATTTAAAGCCACTTTATAGATACTAAGTTTGACTCTGGAGGAACTAGTTTCACTCTCTGTGTCGCAGTGTAAACAGAGAGGTTGTGTCTGTGAACGCAGTATGCAAATAGCACCTTATCTACCCGACTGTCATTGTTTGATTTTATTGCTGTGTAAAATTACCTTAGTCATTATTTAAGACATGAAGGCATGAGAGCTTTTGAAAGATTCAGGCTTGCTCACAAACAGCTGACAGCACACAGCCTTCCTGCTGCATTCAGCATCACTAGTAATAAAAATAATGTGCACATGTGCACACATATTAAGGCATGTACTATGTGTTATGACGGAAGAAATCCTGTAGATTTGTACTTGAAAGCCCTAGGAAATATTAGAATATTTACTTAACATTGGTTGAACCAATTATTGGTCATCTGTGTTTGTTTTCAGAACAGAACAGAGTGAGATTTCACGTGATGTGTGTTATAAGCAACACTGTTACAGACACTGGATGTAGTTTTCCTGGTTCTCTAGACACGCCTCCAACAGTCTGACCGACCCCAGAGACATACTGCCACAACAGGTGTACAAACCCCAGTACACACAACAGCTCTTGTGTAACATTTAAACCAGGGTATGGGGCCATTTTAATGGGCTCAAGTGATAGTCGCACCAGATTATAACCAGGCCAAAAAAATACAGTTTGTGATTAAAGTTACTTTTGTTTAAAACCTTTATCCTGTGGTTTATATTTTTAGTCAGGTTAACCTGATATTTGCCCATTTATCAGATGATCACTTTTACCCAGAGAAACATAATCAGTGATTGCGTCATGTCACTTCTAACACTGCAGCCAGATATAGCAAGTAGCCAATCACAGTTCAGAGCTGTGAAATAACCTAAAGGCTATTGGCTATTTAACAAAAAGCAATTCTCTCAACAACTTCCTGTTTCAACAGGAAATACCTTAACACAAGAAAGGAAAACTACCATTGATACATCTCATTGGCTTTGTGATGCATCTCAGCAAACATTAGATGACACCACTGCAGCCTACAGAATCTAATCTAGTGTTCAAAGAACGTTCAGAGAAAAAGATTTGTCCCACCCATCAATCCACCCACTTGTGTTTGAGACCCTCTAACAGCCCTGCTGCAGGTCCTAATGCACAGAGGGGTCAGTCCAAAAGAGAAGAAAGGTTGCATGAGCTGTATGTGTCTGGGACGAGTTTTATGGTGTTTACCCTGCGGTTAGACTCATGAGCTGTAATTATGCACTGGGTCTTTCTCAGCGCCATGGAGACGCTCTCGGGCCGCTCTCAGTGAGGGTCAGAGCGGCTCTGATCCGCCAGCCCTTCAAATGAAGAGGTTTGGCTTTTTGCTTTTGTTTGTTTCTCTTCTCACATGTCTGTGACGTCATCTCAGGGCTTTGTGTTGTGTAGTGGACACTCTCCTGTCTTCATTTATTTGGAGCTTGTTTCTTTGGCCTGTATGCAGTGAAAGTGAAATGTTTAAGCTTCAAACTTGATCTTAGACTCTAGAAATTGTTTACTATTAAACTTCACTGTGTAATTAGATCAGATGTTTGACTTAAAGAAAAGAAACGTGAAATTATGTTCTTAATTAAGTTGAGAAAAAATTGTGTTCTTAGTTAAGAAAAAAATATTTTTAAGGTAAGAAAAAAATATGTTCTTAAATAAGTTAAGAAAAAAATATGTTCTTAATTAAGTTAAGAAGCTCCTACAAGGCATCGTTATATAATCACAAAAACCATTTGGCTTCCTTTTCAGGTGGACATGAGGGTGTTGCTATGCGGCTTAGATATCCCAGACTAGTTTTAAGTGTGCTACTAAGTGGCAACAAGGGTTTTGTGAGTGGTTGTTAGGTGGTTGCTAAGATGTCATGGTGGTTGCTAAGCAGTGTCTCAAGGGAACAGTGTGATGAGACTTTATCATCCACCAGGCAATTATGATCACAATTTGTCTTGGTAAGTCACATGATTTGAGACCATTAACTTTAATCTTCAGCAGAGAAGCAGGATGAGATGTGTGCTAGAGGTGAAAGGTTTGCTCAAATCTCCTCTGCAAACACCACTCATAAAGAATCATTTAAGAAAGACTTGGCCAATCAGATCTTGTTTTGGCAGTGCTGTTTATTGAAGCCAGCAGCAGCTAAAGACCCCGTGTTAGCGTTCTATTTCAGTTCCTCTCATAAATAGAAAGATAGTCATTCAGCTGGGATTTGGTGGAGACCATATAATTGTCCTAGATGTGGAGTTTTATAAAGCTGTTTCCAGATCATTCCCTCTCCTCAGCACGTCTCCAGCGCTGGCTCTCGCTGCTCCAGAGGCGATGGAGGAGGGCTGCTGTGACATGCTATCACTCTGTTAGTAAGCACTGCACTAATGCAGAGCAGATGTCTGGCCACAGAGAGCGCTTGTTGTTCCAGCCCTGCTAATGTCTGCATCTCGCTTTGCAAAATCGCACATGATGGACTTTTGTCAGCTCTGTGTATCAATGATCTTTTGTTGCAGGCCTTCCCTGGAGAAATGGAACAGTCTTGGCCATTGTAGTTTCTGAGGGTTCATGAGGTCACCTCTCAGGAGACGACTGCATGTGTGCGGCAGGTCTGCTGTCTCCCTGAGGAGTCATGATTGTCCAAGAGATGCAGCAGCAGAGCTGAAATGAAATGTTGGGCAAATACAACAGATCAAACAAATGTGGCATCTGCCTGACTGTGTCTCTTATCATGTGTGTGAAATGCATTCATGATGTTCTCCTTCAGAACTGTTGCGTCTGCATCATTCCTCATAATGTTTTGATAGCATGCATGCACAGATTCTCTAGTGATACACCTCCCCTCATTCTCCTTTGCAGTGAAACTGAAAACTGGCTGATAGGCCGCCAGTTGATGGTGTTTTTCTGTTTTGCGTCAGTGACTGCGTGCCTGCGAGTTTGTCACATGCTATTCTTCCACATAAACTGAAAGCACATGCGCTTGTGTTGTATTACATGCATTTACCAGCTCTGGTGAGAGCGCAGCAGCCATCTGTGAATGCATTAGCAGCTCGGTGCGAGCCAGCCCGCGAGGATTGTTTTGCTGCGATTTGGCTTTGTTCAGCTGCAACTGCTCTGTTTTTCTTGCATGCGGTTTTGCTGTCTTCTCTGCCACGCCAGGCTCATTGTCCTGCCGACGAGCGGGGATGCCACTCTCTCTGTCTCTGACTTCTCCCCCCGCTGCACAGAGAGGGCACTGAGTAAACACCACCTTTTGTGTCAGGATTGTTTCAAAACTAGCAGTGATAAATTGATCCCAGATGCAGGAGGAGACTGCAGATCTTGTCGACTCAAACCAGGCAGAAATTGTAAATAAGTCGGTGGGTGTTTGTCTGGATTCTGCAGCAGTGCAGAAGTTACTGGGATGCGTCTCTTATTATTTTACTGCGTTCTGCCGTTTCACGCTGGTTTTAATGGCGTGTCACAGTGAGCCTTTTAATGAACTGCTTTGTCACGGGTGCAACTGCATGTTTGTCTTTAGTAACTCTTATGTAATCTTGTGATTATAAGATTGAATAAATCAGCCTCAGTTTGGCCATTTTGACTTTACTGATGTTGCTTAGCAACTATAAACAGTCTGTAGTTAATAAACTGTATTACCTGGCAAAAACACTCATAATCCAAATGATTACTATTACTAAATTCAGACGTTTATTTTATTAGAATTCTACTAGAAGACATCATTATGTTCCTGCTCTATGGTTTTTAGCGTTGGTATTTGAAAACCAGGCTAACTGACCAGTAAGGTAAAATTCACATTTGGCTTTGCTGTGTAGCGCTGGATAAACCCAGTGACCTCAGAAGTTGTTTTGTTGTGAAAATGATGAAGTGATGCATGTTTTAACACCGACTCACCCTCAAAAACGTCACCTGAAGACACTTGAGATCAGTCGTCTGGAGCGTCTCTCCTGCACACACACACACACACACACACACAGTCAAATCTTCCCTGTATTTGGCTCTGTTTCCTTCTCACCTGTTTCCTCTGGCTGAACACACAATCCCTTCTTGGGCACATTGTGATTTTTGGCACCACTTTAAGTGAATCAAAACACATTTTGTTCACCTTCTGCATTTGTTTGTAAGAAACAGTTTTACAGTGGAGGTTAATTTAGAACTGACATATTTAAGGGAAATTTTTCTCTTATTTATCATGAGTGTGTATAACTGTTTTTAATAGTTCCACATGTGTGCGATAGACAAATATATTTCATACCCCAAAATAAGAAATTTTATTTTATGTTATTATGAAAATGAAGCATTTTAGGACCTTCAGTGTTCTGTCATTCTGTATAGAAACGTTCTCACATCACATTGTATTAATGCTGAAACCACAGTGAAAATATGTCACAACGTGAATCATACAGAATGGTCCTAAAACAGACCTCATTTTCTTCAAATATGCTTGATTTATTCCTTTCATTTTTGGGTTAAAATGTTTTATGAAGGCCATCCAGTCTCTGGATTGCCCTGCAGAGGGGCTGCGGACGGAGGTGGACGCCCAGACCTGATGTTTTTCACTCTCTCTACAGGAAGAGCTTTTCTCCTCTTTTTTCCTGGCTTTTAGAGTGTGTTTCCTCATGAGTTCCTGTCAGTTCTCTGGGGAAATGCCCTCACTGCTTATCCCAGTCAATCAACTCGTCTGCTGAATGCAGCCCAGAGCTGCAGACGGAGACTCACAGCCCACCGGATGATCGGGCACCTCACGCTTCCTGTATTGTGTTTGTTGTCATTCTGACTGCCATAATAATCCTGTAAATCGCTCAAAGCATTGAGGTCACAGTGCTGTGTTTCACATGTCAACATTGTGCACAGTATTGAGTCTGATTTCAACATGTGTGTGTTAATATGTATGTGCACGTGTCTGTATGTTAGTGAGAATTACAGAAGGCACTATTGCACTAAACCAGTATAATTGTACAGGTCATTTTAATTTATTTTTCCCTTTTATCGTTACAGGCCGCAGGTGGCAACAACAACGCGGCTCCGAACGAGCACGCCATCATCGTCTGGATGAACGACCTGATTGGATGGTTAATGCAGATCTTCTTACGGAGAAGATGATGCACTCATTCATCACCCAGCAGACATGTAGCACAAACCTGACTGTATATATGTACATAATAAGGGATAACGGCAGTGGTGGGCTTCGGCGGGCGTGCAGCGGCTGGACCTGTCGGGATGTCCAGAACAAGGTAGATATTGACTGGGAACCCTCGACCATCCATAGATGGACTCACAGCAGTTTCCTGCGTTCACGTTTAGAAAGCTGAGCCATAAGATGCTGTGACTGACTTCAGCCTGATCTGCACAGATACCCTGCAGAGTGAGAACTTGCCCCGGTGCCTGTTTGCCCCTGTTTGTTTTTAGTCTTCATCATTTTTTAATCTGTCTGTTTCTTTGCTTGCCTCACTTTGTATTTATTTTAACTGTATTTAATTTGTAAGTTTTGTTTATATTACATGAACGTGGAGGTTGGTGGTCACGCGGTGAAGTTTGTTCGTGTCTGTCTGTCTGTCTGTCCCTCCATTTGCGCTTCCGTACCAACAGACCCAGTGAAACGCGCTCGAACCCCCGTTAGCGTCGCATGCGATGAAACCGAGTTTGACGCGTTACCTGCAGAGCTTCTGTTTCCTCAGCAGAAGGTCTGAACATCTGCGGAGTTTAAAGCAACAGCCGCTACAGCGCAAATTTGATCCATATTAATGATTAGATATCAGCGCGTCATAATTCACTGACGCGCGCCGCTGACGCGCGTGACCTGATCGGCTTCAGCTGTTTCAGACAGAAGTAATAATGAAGCTCGATCTCATGGTGATCAGAGGCGGTCCTCGTTTTAACCTCTGGGTCTTTCACGCGTCTAATAGCGTTTCATTCTTTACGTGACACTATCCGCAACGCTCCGCATGGCAGCGCTTGACGCGCGTCGCGTGAACGCGGCTGTTTGAGGTACTGGGAGACTGGAGCTGATATAACAGCCGCTGTATAAATCAATCAGCCGGACAGACGGAGGGCGTCAAACCTGCAACCTGTTGTTGTTTCGGACGGTTTGGTTTCATTATTTGGTTTCTTTGTTTAATACGTTTGAGAAATAAGAACAAAAGTGACATATCATATCATTCCATTCATCTTCAAACTGCTTGTTTCTATTCATCAAGGTCTCTTGGTTGGGTTGACATTAGTTGCTGTTGTGCACCACTTTACTAACTCAGGTCTCCTGGTTGTCCATCCAGAGGGAGCTGGTTAAAGGTCCAGGATTATAGTCTCAGAAACTCTAGATGCACCAAACCTGGGAATGAATTTGCAATAATTGTAGTCCACTGGTGGAGATGGTGTTGAAGACCACCAACACAACACAACCACTGTTCAACACCAGCCTTACCTGACTGACACAAACTGGCATGACAAAATGTTTCAGCTCCTCAGCAAAGCCTCAGGGAATGCAGGAAATATACCTGTGGAGCTTTCTGGAACAAACCAGTCTTCCAAACTTTGGCTTTTAGCGTCTCTCTTTGTGGCTTTACCTGTTTATTACCATTAACTCAGTATTCCATGAATCAGTGCACAAGACTCTGAGGAGGAGTCAAGCATGTTGCTTTAACAATGTGTTAGTAGAAACAACTCGACTGGGGTATTGACCAATTACCATGAAAGGTATTGCTGAATATAGACAATAAATATAATACAGTGTGTGTAAGGATTTGACAGACATTCCATGCAAACATGGAAAATAATGGCCTTGTGAGTTGTGTTGTGAGATTTATATGCATATCAGTTCATTTTTTCACTTTGCCAAAATGATAATTGTTTTAGTTTGTCTTACCGTTGCAGGTTTACCACTTAAACCAAAGACCTCATGTTTCAATACTGTTGGTATTGTACTATGTTGTGTAATGTCTCAGCGCTGATAAGTCATGTTTGTTCTCTGTTTTGCCGATGTTTTCCAGCAGCATTCCAGTTCTCTAGTCCTGTGATTCCAGAACAAACAAACCCATGAATTTTTAGGCCAACCTGTACATGTAGGACTGAACCTCTGACTTAACCGTTTCAGTTTTGTTGCACTGAACATCCGCATTCGACCCGACACCACAGGACCCAGTACATTTGTAGCACAATGACAACTTGTTTTTTTGTTGTTTGTTAAATGCATCTTTTGTATTTTGCACTGAATCATTTCTGTGATAATTTGTGCAATACTGCTGTAAATAAAGCCGCTTTTCCAACTTTCTAAACATTGATTTGTCTCTGTTAACAATTCATTTTTATGATCCATTATTTTTGTGACAACAGTTAAATGAAAAAATGATAAAAAAAAAACTGAAACACACAGAATCTGTATAAATTTTATTTCATTTCAGTAAACAGAGCATGAAACATTATAAAATTATAAGCAAATTATAACATGATAAAATACTGTGCAGTGTGCAACACATGGCAGAGAAGTTTGAGCATTGTGCATTATTCATATAACTGGACAGATATAAATGAACATAAGTGATGTACCTTATATATTCCAGCTTCAGACCCTGGATTTCACCAAGCGTCAGAGCGGCAGATATTTATAAGAGATGCACATTCACTTCAGTCAACACAACCTGCAGATAAAACTCCAGTGATCAACACAGAAGCACATTAACAAAGAGCTGACTTGTTTTGCATGAGAACTGGAAACTCTCTTCCTCTGAAAGGCCGGTCAGCGCTCAGCAGTAGATGGAAAGTACAGTACCTTCCACAGCCTGACAAACACGTCACAGAATTCATATCTATGGTCATGTGACTGAACTTACACTCGCTGGAGGGTTTGAGCGTTTACTGTTAGTTGAGTCAGTCAGTCATGCTGTGACATGATCTGCTGAAGAGTAAAAAATAAAATACTCCATTATGTTTAACGTGATTTATGTCATACATTATATCCTCTCATTAGAATGATGAATGACAGGTTTATGTCATTCTTACCCTCTAAAACTCATTATGTTGATTTTCATTTATTCTGTACAAACTGCAGAAACATACTGTGAACATCATTATAAAAATACTTCATGTCACCTCATCCCCGTTTAATGTGTGTTTCTGTCTTGTTTTCTTTTTGTTAATGCTGCTGAAATGAGGAAGTACTTGTTAGGATTACATCAAAATTCCCCTTAAACTTACAGTACGCCACACGTTTTCTTTCCTTTGAATGTCAGAGACTGATTGTGAAAGAGCTTCTGTCAGGTGTAGCTGAAACAGATGCTCATCATCAACAGCCAGCAGGATCTCCACAGCAGCTCTGAGGAACGTCACGGGTTCCTTCAGTGTAAAAGCGCATCTTTCAGGAAATGTGCAGCGTTCATCAGCAGGGCGACCACAGGCAGCTGCTGTACACGACTCACCCGTGTCAGAGGAGAGGCTGTGCGCTCAGGATATTGTGGTTAAGACCCCTGACAAATGTCTTCCTCTATTGACTCCATCAGGCAAATATGTGCTTATCAGCTCACCTGTGAGATGTTTGGGCTCACTTGAGCGATGCCGTTTCTTTCATCTGTGACAGAGAGAATAGCAGAAAGACCTTTGAGTCTGTAAACATATAAGCGTTTACGCTACCACCACAAATACTGACCTGAAGGCACCACCTCCCCAATAAACAAATGAGCTAATCAAAGTAAATAAACACAACCATAAAAATGTTTCCTGTTCACACTGAATTTTCTCATCAGCCATGTTTCATCTCCAAATGATACCCTTGATTTGTATTTGTGGTCTTGTGGTCTCTACTGTACATCTGTCAGCCTGTAAGTTCCTCAGAGCTTCTGTCTAACCTCAACATTTACTCACCCTAAACCTTCTTTCTGCTCCAGCCTTCTGTCCTCCTGTTGCCCTGCAGGACAAAAACATCATCTGAAACATGCAAACACACAGTTAAGAAGCTCATTTAACTCTTTCATCTCTGTATGTGTGTGAAGTGGAGGCATGTTTGTCAGGAGTTTCTCAGTGCACAGCATATTGTATTGACACAGCAAAAGTTAAAGATGGTAACAGAAGTGTAATTTTGAGGTGAATTATTAGAAAACAGTTTTTGGTGAGCTGTCTCTTTAACCACAGGCCCGACAGTGTGCCAGTTTATTTTGGGACAGAATTAGTTTGGAAGTTATTGTGATCTATGCAGAACATTGTCAGAACCTCCTACTGGTCCAGAAAGTCTCAGGTTTCTAATGTGAAAAACACACTTAAGAGACATTAGATTTACAGGCCCAATTGTCACTTCCAAGAATAATCATGTGTGTGCATGTGTTAAGAAAGACATTCAAATACTCTTTTCATAAAGAGATTGTGAGCTCAAAATAAAGACAGCTGACTTGTTGCCAGCAGTTGGATCAGCGCCGCCACGCTGACGGCTTGCATAAGATTTGGCGAATGTATATGAAAGATGATGAACTAATCATAAATAGATACATAAGATAAGATAAATATAAAGATAAATAAATATTTAAACAATCATATAAATAAGATAAATTAAAATATTTAAGAAGATATCCTTTAATTTAAGGTTTTAATGTTTATGAGCTTGATTAAGATTGTGTGGATGTGAAACAGTTAAAGTTAGAAATCCCACAGTCAGACATTCCAATTCCACTTTTTCAAAATGTAATTATTCAGAGTCAAGAGTCAGAGACTTACGTTGTTTTGTTGTTGTTTTCCCAGCAAAGTGATGTCACTTCCTGCAGGACGTCATAAAGGAAGTGACTTTTGTTATATACCTGCAAAATACCTGGAAGACATAGTGGACAATAAAGTAATAAGATAAACAAAATCATCTCATTAGCAGTCAAAACAATATTCCTAAGAAAACATTTCATTAAAAGAAAAAAATATCTTAGATTTTAAACGAACTTTTCTTTTAAATGAGTTCATTAAAAAATCCTGCAATTAAATGAAAACATACACATGAACATTAAAGTAACATGAGTTTCTTAAAGCTTGTCTGCGTAAAACAAACTACTAACAGACAGAAACAATGACACAGAAATGAATTGTTTGTTGAGTATGAGTCACAACACAAGTCACACATCTCGCTTATCACACGACAGCTTTACACGCGTCTTTATGTCAGAAAACTCTGATTCAGAACCAATCATCTGCTGTTAACAAAACCTGCATTGAAAGGGCAGAAGATCAGAGAGACAGAAAGTAAAACTGCAGAAAGTGTGCCAGTGCTACAGGAGAGTTAGCAGAGAAATGTGCTGCAGGGAGGACGTGTTTTACAGGCTGTCTGATGATCTACATGAGGGAGGTGGTGGATCAGACGCCTCTATAAGTGAACTGAAAACAGTGAGTCATGTAAACGACGACTAAAAACAAAACTAAACACAAACTGAATGATTCAATATATTACAAACCATTAATCCTAACAGCAATGAAACCTGGCATACACCTGCTATAATGTGGATTATAGACAAATATTTGGAATTATTGTAAATGCAACAGGTTCCAGTTCATGAGCAGGTTTTATTGAGCAGAAATATGGAGGCTGAGGTTTGAGGGTTTACATGAACTCTTGTGTTATTTGAACTGTACATTTGTCTCTTTTGCTGTTTGAGGCCAATAAACCTTTGGTTATTTGTCACCAATGCCTCAGTTAACTCAAAATATCAACCCAACAACAGACAGAATGTTCAAAGGGAAGACAAAAGTGTGCAGACACGTTGTGGTTATCAAACATGCCCTTAGTTAATGCGACAAATACAGCTGTGGTTACAGCTGTGATGGGAACTGACAGTGTTGATCCACAGCACATTATTCTCTTCTCATTTCTGATCACTTTGTTCCTCACACGCTTACGTCGAGAAAACCTTAAAGTCACAAAACAGCTGTCCTCACAGGGCTGCTCTGAGGCTCATTCAGCTGTATAATGGAACAAACATAATGTCCTAAAATCTATCTGCTGTTTCAAAAGACAAACAGAAGTCCTCCAGTGCTTCAGTGAAATAAAAACTGCTGGGACAAATAAAAACACACAGCACAAATTCATCAGTGTGTGAACACAGAATGTGATGAGAGCAGGTCTGAGTGCTAGTATTCAACAGGGCATCTCTCATGCTAAAATGTTTGTGGTTGAAGAAACTTAATGCTGCTGGTCACCTAGACCAAAACTAAATAAATACATGCAGCCTTAAGCTGTATTGCCTTCCTTCTTTTCTCTCTCTGTCTTTCTCCTCACAGCTGTTTCCAGGAAGGGGCAGGAGACAGTATCTGCTCTCGGTACAGTACAGCAGGACAACCGCATGAGCCGGCCCTCAGACTCATGGAAAATGTGTGTCACCCAATTCCTTCAGAAGAATAAACAGCCAGCTTTGATCGCCACCATTACTGGCTGGCCTCAAAAATCTGTATTTCCCATGTGGCCGCAGTAAACTTGGCGTGGTTTGGAAGATGCCACCTGTAGAAGCATCTGCTTAAAACATTGGAGATTTGTCTTTAATATTCTAACAGTGCAAATCTAGCCAGAATGATAGTAACTCACTCTTGTGTCATTTTGACTGTTTGTCTGTTGACTGATGGTTGGTTGTACGCTTGTCATTGTGGGATTGGATGTCCAGCACGACTTCAGAGACACTACAGATGCCGTCTCATATACTGAACTATATAAGGGTACGGGGTATTCTGGAAACAAAATGTAGAACATAAATCATTTGCTGCCATATGGGGCCTTACACAACACTCACACTTTCATTTCAGAGAAATACAAACTTTTAGAAACATCTCATTTTGTGTTTCACAGAATAAATAAATTCAGGTCTGAAATGACATGAGGGCGAGTAAATGACCTCATTTTCAGTTTTGGTTTTTAATAACACGTGCTGACCAAACGCTAACCGTGAAACCTCTTAAAAGTTCAGGAAGTTTTCTTAAGGAACTCACATGTGCTGCACACAGATTTCTCTGGGCAAATAAGATCCAAAGGATTCCAGCTGTGTCCTCCATTGGTAAACATCACTTTAACCCCAGCCTTCATCAGTCACACCTGCGCTCCTGCCCCCGCCCTCCAGCAGTCTGTGTACTTTCCAGGGGGAGTTAGTCATCTTCCAGCGGCCGACTTGACTCCTCCTGAAAATTTCCCCTCAGGAAGCGTAAACATGAGCAGAGCTGGAGGCGACTGACACACCAACACTGTCTTTAACATTTACTGTCTGAATGTTACATAAACGAGCGCATTTCTGTTCTTAATCTTCCTCCTGCAGATTTCTCCTCATCCTCACTGCCTTTGCCTCGCAGGGGTTTGAAAAGTTTAAAGTTGGTTTTGAAGTTTTGTCACAAAGTTTGTCATTTTTATTTAAACCACTTTTATTATTTTTTAAATACTTCATATTTTACATGTTAATGATCAATGCCAAAAAAAACGATGACTTTAAATAAAAAAAAATGTAATACCACAGAATACAGAAATTTCTGTGTATAGTTATTAATGCTACACTATTAAAGTGTAAACAGTATGAAGGTGTCAACTGTCTGTGTGTGTGTGTGTGTGTGTGTGTACGTGTGTGTGTGTGTGTGTGAGTGTGTGTACATGTGTGTGTGTGTGTACATGTCATGTGTGTGTGTGTGTGTGTGTACATGTGTGTGTGTGTGTGTGTGTCAGGCCTGTGTGAGTCATGAGGTGTGGCTGTGCTGGACGGGTTATTTTCAGCAGGTATAAAGCAGACGCAGATAATACTGCTGTCAGATGGCTGTGGAATATCCCACATGTCACTTACTGTATTCAGAGAGAGAGAGAGAGAGAGAGAGAGAGAGACACACACACACACAGAGAGAGAGAGAGAGAAAGAGACACAGAGAGAGAGAGAGAGACACAGAGAGAGTGAGAGAGAGAGGCACAGAGAGAGTGAGAGAGAGAGAGAGAGAGAGAGAGAGAGAGAGACACAGAGAGAGTGAGAGAGAGAGAGCTGTGTTCCTCCACCGTCACCTAAACACAAAACTTCCTCTTTCTGCTGAAATAGGACCTGATTTACTGAAGAACGTCTGCTCAACATGTTTCCACACAGATCAAATATTCACAAAATTGTTATTCATTAAAATTAATAAGTATACACTTTAATATTAAATATAAGAATACATAACAAACGCCTGACAAACACACAGCTGGTAAGAGTGAAGGCATCTCAGAGTCTGTTTTCATTCTCAGGAAAGTGAACTGGCAGAAGCAGTCTGTCTAGACCAGCGTCAGAAATGCGTCGCTCAACAGGCTAAACACAGCAGCCTGCATCACAAACCTTTGATCAACACCACCTTCCCTTCACCTGGAACACAGGATTTCCCAGAATCCTCTGCAGAGGTCAAACTTGTGTTCATGAATGAAATGTTGCAGCCTCAGTAAACAGCATTTGGTCAGATTGTCTGCAAACAGTTCATAACTGAGGCAGGTTCTTCAAATGTTACACCAGTTCACCTTATAATCAACAATAACATTTGCAATAATACCATGTATTGTGTATATTATATATTATATTTAATATCCACGTCTGTATTGGTCAATGAACATCACCCCAGACTATCGGTCAGTCAGATTTTAGAGGTGAACTGAACCAGAACTCAGATGTTTCCTATAAAACTCCTTACGAGAAAGAAAGATAAAAATGAGTCAACTGCACACACACAGCTCTACAATAAATGTATATCTATAATAAATCTGTAAACAGTCACAATGGTAGAGAATCTGAGGAGAAACACTTTATATACATATTCAAGAGATTTCCTTCATATTTTCCTTCTTTCAAAATGCAAGGTGACGTCTGGCAAATAATTCAATATGTCCAATATCTGGAGAATGAAGGTGCCCTTCCACAGAGCTGAAGATGAGTTCAGTCTGATCTCAGCAACATCTGATTCCACAGCGTTTGTTTATACAGCGCCAGACAAAGAGCAGCGAGCCGAGAGAGTTCTGGAAACGAACATGTCAGGGTGGGTCTCCTTTCACCCGCGGCGCAGCAGCAGAGACCCGCTCTCACTCATAACCCATGTGAACAAACACAAGACAGACAGTCTGGAGAAAATGACCACACCTCACACTAGTAAAAGCCACAACTGCAGAGAGGGAATCGGGGCAGTGATTATAACCGTATGTGTGAATGCTAATGTCTGTTTGTCAGGTACAATCTGTAACAGCCGTCTGAGGGAAGTAAAAGACAAACGCACACCTTATGTGCTACAACACCAGACCTGTCACACACACAGCAGGTGTGTAACACTCTTCCTTTACTTATTCTCACTCTCATGTCATCTGCACTGACGCTATAAGAGTGTCAGAAATGAACTTTGTTGAAACAGTATTTGCCAGTCATATATCGTCATATCTGACAGGAATATTCAAGCCTGAATATTCAACCCTTTCACCTTTAAGGCCCTATTCTCCTTACACACAGATCATTTTAGTTATGTCACACAAAACAATTTCAGCTTTTAAAATAAATAGAAAATATGGACAGTTCTGGCTGCTAGTTTGACTCCAGAGACTTGTTTTGTCCCTCCATTTTACATAACTGCACTAAATTTGTCACTGTTAGCTCCAGGCGCTGGTTAAACGTGTGAGGCAGAGGCTTTAACCAGTGACACAGTCACAGTGAAGAGGAACCTCAAACCTTGGTGATGTGACCTGTAAACAGATAGCCATCATATCTGAAACACATGTGCTCTGGCTTCTGTCTCGCGTCCCATAATCTCTCTGGCCCTGCTGTCACTGGATCCCAGTAACCTTGACCTTTGACATCTGGTGAGATAATGGTTGACACTGGACTGCGTTTGTTTGTTCTGTTTTTATGTGATGTGTGGAGATGTTATTAGAACTTCAGTACGTGAGTTTCCAAAAGGATTTACCGTGGCATATAAAAAAGGAAGCGTTAGCAAGCGGCCTCATATAATGCGACAACTTCCTGTATTTTTAGCTGAGTCACACGCGGGTGTGACTGTTGTTGACAAACGTGAGCATAAGATGAACCTTCATCTGATGTCTCCATGTACACAAATACAACTTATTTACAACAGCATGCAATTATCAGAAAGGAAAATAAATAATATTTGTATTATTTAATTTAAAATCTTAATTTAATATTAAAGCACTTCTTGCAGATTTATGAGATGATCAATAAACTGTATTAAAAAACACATCTTAGAAAATCATAAAACAATGATGCAGTGTTTTAGAGGTCAGTAAAGATTCTGCTGCACATGATCAGACAGGGACGATGTTTGCTAACACACCTGTGATCTTAAAGAAAGCTGGAGTTTCTCAAGATGTGCGGAGTTACAGTCAAACAAGCGTCACGTGTCACTAAAGCACGTTTCTGCTGCGTTACAAAAACACAGAAGAAGAGGAAAGCAGAAGGTGACGGAGCTGCACAGGTCATCTGACTGTGACCTTTAGGTAACAGAATCTCAGAAAGACGTGACCTTCAGGTTTACTGTTACAGCTGTGCGTCACTCCAGCCTGTGTGTTAAATCACAGAACTGAAGACCTTCCTTCATGTTCCTCATATCAACACTTACATTGACAGAAATGATGGGGGTCATTTTTATTACAGATGGCGTTTTATCTGTCAAATGTAACTTTTAAATGTACAATAATTCAGAGTTATAAAAGCATTTAAAGACTTTCAACATTGCACTTTCTGACGGTTTGAAGAATTACCAAAGAGTCAAAATTAAAATGATGTAAAATAATCATTATGTGAGTGTGTAGAGTCACACATTTACAGCACAAATCATGTGACCTCAGTCAGGTTAGCAGGTCATGATCCTAACAACAGCTCAACCTGAACTAACCCACCGCTGTACTGACTGTCTGAAACTCTCCTACCACTCAACCTCAGTCTGTCAGCTAAAGGATATCTAGACATTTTCACAAAAACATAAACATGCTTATTAATATTTGTAATGGAATAAATTACAAATATTTTCCAGTGTTTGTCAGATTATTATTATTATTATTATTATTATCTTTTATAACATTTCTGGCAAAACAATTTCAAAATTAATTAATGATATTAAATAATAATAATGGATAATTAAGATAATACATTATGTTAATTATAATTCACATTTAATTAATTTAGCAACATTAATATATTCTATAATATGAAAAAAATGCAACTATAAATTACAACATTTTCCAGCATTATGTATTTTAGAAACATTAAAAATATTATATTATATATATATATATATATACTAGTAAAATGATAAAAAGATATGAATACTCTATATACCACTGCATATAAACCACTATAAGATATGAATACTATATATAACACTGCATATAAACAACTAATGCCTTATGTAAGTTTTCTTCAACAGTGTCTTACTCTAAAATCACTATATCTTCAAACATTCTGGTGAGCTCTAACTCACTGTTAACAGCGTCACACACGATGTGCTGTGATATTACTGCTGCATCAGGACCCAGAAACAGCTGCAGTTTCAAATAAATCTGAAACATTCTGCAGTTGCACAAATGTTATAAATAGTGTTTGTTGCATAACAAGCCCATAATTATGATACAAATTGCACCACCATTTGTTCGTTAATTATTGCAAATGATACAGTGCAGAAATAAAATATGTATGAATATAATATCATCATAATGCTTTGAAGCACATGCAGACTGTAAAAAAAAAGAAAAAAAATTGCAGTAACCTCAAACTGAAGAAATTTACATAAATGTTCCCAACAGACAGCTTTGTATGTCAACAACAGTGTTCAGGTGTCGTGTGTGAGTGACATTTAAACTTGACGTGTCCTCACACACACAGTCTGGGAATGAGCTGCGCATGTTAAACCACAAAGCAACCACTCTGTTCACGACTGGCAGACATGTCGTAGGAGGACAGATCAACGTAAACACGCCGTTACAACAAACAGTCACCGACCACAGAAACAGACAAATGTCAAACTGATGCTGTTTTCAGGGAAACATTTATTGCTAGTGATAAGATTAATTTTACATTCACTTCAGCAAACCTCTGTTCTGCTGTTTGTCTTTATGTGCAAAGCTGTTTGAACCAGCAATCAATAATGTGGCATCAAACCACGCTGGAGTTTGGCTGGACTGAGTTCTGAGAGCATTGTGATTATCAGCCACGATGTTTTCGCTGGGAGGCGTGTGATAAGCGTGTCGGGGGTTTCCAATGACATTCCACAAAGTCCCTAAACCTCCGTTTCACTGCAGTCAATTCACAGCAGCACACTTCAAAAGACTTACTGCTTGTACAAAAGAGATTTATCAGGAATGTTGCCGAACACAAGTTCAATAAAGAATTCAGATGATTAATAGTAATGATTGAAATACAGAACCGCAGCTTTAACTGAACTCTCAGTAAAAGTATTTTACACGCTTCATGCAAATCCTTCAATCATTGATTCTGGGGCACTAGTGTTCAAAACTCTTCATCACAATCACATTTCACATTCATAAGCAGGAACTTCACAGGAAGCATAAAAACCCTGAGCTCACAGGACGGCAGATGTCAGGTGCTGAGGTCCACAATGATGTCATACAGCAGGAAGTCACCTCTTACATTCTCCTCCAGGATAACCTGCACACAGACACAAAGATCATCAGCAACAACAAGCAACCAGAAGAGAGAGAGAGAGAGAGGGAGAGAGAGGTGTGTTACACAGCTCTCTGTAGACATGCAGCTAATAGCGGCTCTGAAGTTTCAGGGCCTGAGGACGTGCCCTCAACAGCCCCAATCTTCTGCTGTTTCCCTTCCACCCCCTCCCCTCTGATCCACAGCCAGCAGGAGACACTCTTTGTTCCCGCTGAGACGGACAGACTTCATTACACAAGCACAAGCAAAATAATGACTGTCACTAAGTTTTCTAATATATCTTTGTTTTGTTTGTTTCAAAGGTCAAATAAACTTTATGCCTGAGAAAAAATACTGACTGAGTATTTGACAAAAGTGATGAATCAACACAATTCTGTCACAGCAGCACATACAGAAATAATGTTGAACAGTTAGGATATATTATTTGTTTGGCACAGATTTTTCAGAAGCTCTAAAGAAAGAAAAACCGAAGACTAAAATTAAACTTTTTCTGCTTTGGTCTCATCGCTTTGTGAAAAAGTGAGACACTGAGGAGATCTTGTGATTTTTCTACAGCAAAAAATAAAGTCACACAAATTCTGAACTCATTTGCATCAAACAGTTATTCAAAAATCACATCAGACGTATCTGCGATTCAAATGAAAATAAGCAGGACGACCTGTGCTAGAAAATGATGTCAAAACACAAACACATATTAACCCACACATTCCTAAATTTGCATTCTGCATGGCTAGACAACGGCTGTCGACCTCTTATGCTGAACCACAGGGTCTTCTGTTAGTCCCCCAAAGCCAGTGACACCTCAACACTTTGTAATTTAATTTTTGAGAAAAGTACCACATCCTTAATAAAGGCACGACAGATTTCACATATAAAGTGTGTGTGTGTAACACTAAACATATATAAATGTATAAGTATTATAAATAAAGAAACAATATCTAACATCAGGGCCTTTTGTTTCACCTAGACACCATCAAACGCCATCAAAGAGAACAACAGGAGATTTTAGCTTGAGTAGTTACTCTGTTTGTCATGTTACTCAAATTAAGACCAACACCAAATCATCAGCGTTTTGCCAGTCTTACTGTTTGTCTACAGTTTAATTTGGAAAAAATAAAATATAAATGTTTGAGACAAAGTGGATACATCTGTACACTTTAGAGCTATAAATGAGAAACCATTTGTCTCAGAGTTCTGAACGGTGAATACAGACGTCAGGCAGAATGAGTGCAGCGTGGGTCAGGAGTGAGGCTGGGTTTCTGTCTGTATGGCAGGAGTGAAGACGAGTGTCTTTTACAGACCCAGAGGGGATGAATCTGCTGTGACTGACGAGATAAGAGCTAGAAACACTCTCAGAGAGCTGCTGTGAAACTCAACACTGCAGCTGTCCACACACACAC
>JBAJNP010003700.1:0-35781 GCA_036877545.1 Yasuhikotakia modesta | reverse complement strand
ATTTTCAGTTTTTGTGAGATTAACCCCTTTTGTTCAATAAATAATGACAATATAATCCTCTTTTTTTGTTTGTCTATCATTAGCAAGTCTGCTTCACAAATTGGGTTTTGGATGTACATTTGATTAGGTTATTCTATTTTTTTTTTTTTTACAAAAAAACCTAACCATGTCTGGAGGGTTCACAAACTTTCAAGCAACACTGTATATATACAGTATACATGCATGTATCATGTGACTTGAATATGACATAATGTTTCTGGATGCCCCACCAATCAATAAACATTCTTAAAGTTATACAATTATATAAAGACTACATTTAGTTTTTCTACCTTCTTAGCAACTCATTCATGCAACATAAAACATCTGTCTTTCTTACATAAAAAACAGAGATTTAGGCATCTCTCCATTTAGAAGTTGCAGTTCAATGAAATCTTCCTGTAATTCCAGGCTTGAATGATGTCAGAACAGGACTTGGTGGAGATAGTCCAGATCGCAGTGGCAGATTTAAATCATGAGGCACACCAAGGTAAGTTTTACTCAGGCCAAAAATGCGATTGTTCACGGATTAATTATTCCATAACTCAAATATTTTATCTGATTAAATTAGATGATCTGGACAATAATGAAGAAACTGATCAGCCAGAAAGGAAACGTGCAAGAATGGACAGCAGTCAAGAAACATCTCTCAAAGTAGAATTCTTATTTATATGTGTTTTTTTATATAGATCTGATTTATATAGTTTATGTGTTTTAGAATATAAGGATATGTTCACACTTGGTTCAATAAATACACATACGGCATATATACAGGCATTGGAACGTCACATATTTTTGCAGCAGATCTTCATTCGTACAATGGAGGAATTTCTGGTCCTGTTTTGACTTCTTTAAACATTTCACGAGCTCTAGATGAGTTGTTGGCTGGTAAAAATAAAACTATATGTTCAAACATACAATAAAAGCCCAGCACGCTACATCGCAAACAATATTTTGCATTCTTTGGCAAAATATACATCCTACAAGTTGACCAGTCTAGCCCTTAGCCGTTTCAGAATGAGGAAAATGCCAGTGTAAACACTAAGCAAACCATTTTTAGGTTTTGGTCCGCACCTCAAGAACCAAACTACAAGCGTGAACACACCCTAAATAGTTTATAACAGAGTACACTATTTATTTGTGATAATCATTTTTTGAGTCTTTCTCTATTTTATCCCCCTGCTTACAGTCAATGCTGATATCGGTCAGCCAGGCCATTTGTCAACGGCTTGACAGTATGGAAGCTAAGCTGCAGATTCTAGAGGCCACTTGTCGGGGTTTAGTGGAGAAGCTGGACACAGCGATGGGCAAGAACCCGGGATCAATACAGGTGCCCATGGTGGCTGGATCCCCATTTGGAGCTACTCAAACTAGCGACAAAGTGCGCTGGTGAGCCAATCAAGCATGAGCCAGTGTTTTATTATTCATTTAAAACACCATAAAGGCTTCATGTATACACAGACCACTTAGATTAAATGAACAAGCCCTTATAGTAACTGGCAAGGGTCATGTAGAAAACTCAAACCCTGTCAGTGCTCTTAGTCCAGCAACAATCTGCATACCTGAAATATTGTCACTTGAAACTATAATGAAGTTGTAGAACCAGTAGTAGTTATTTTTTATTTACAAACGCAGTGTTTTGACCTCTCAGACATTGATGTTGTTAAAGTAACAGTTTACCAAAATGGACAATTCTGTAATTATTTACACATTTTCCTGTGGAATATAACTGGAAATGTAACGCGTGTTTTTCAGAAAAGGTCATTTAGATTTGGCCTAACATGAGGGTGTGTGAATGAAGATGGAATTTTTTATTTTTTGGTATCATGTCCTTATCATTGTCGCAAATGAATATAAACTTATAAACTCAGGATTCATTTGGGAACTAACCAGTAGTTTTTCTCTCAGCATTGTTCCCCAGACAAATGTTATAGTGAGTGGCGAGAGGCCGAAGACCACAGAGACTGTGCCACGCCCCTCAGACTCCTTAGAGAACCTGCTGAGCAAGTGAGTGGTCCAATCACATTCCACTATAGAGGGAAGCATCGTTTTCACCTCTGTAGTGTCATTTACTCAGTAAAATACTCAATAAAAACAAGTGTAGGGCAGGTCTAGACTTCATGCCTTGGGAATTAACTGACTTATGTTAAGCAGTTGAGAAATTAGAGGGAGTTATGATGTCACCTAAAAGGAAAGTCACCTTAGAAGATTAAACAAGATATCACACTTTGCTAGAAGATTATTTTCTGTGGGATACCATGTACTGATGAATAATTCATAACAACAGGAAGACATACTACACTAGTAAATGGGGGTCACATTTTACGCCCACCCTCCTAATTGCGGGCACACATTTTTAGATTTATGCTGTGTCATGGGTACATGGGTACAGCTTGTTGATAAATTAGCTGTCATGCTAATTTATTCAGAAAAATATAGTTTTAATTTTAAATGCAGATAACTGTTAGCGTTCACATCACAGTAAGTCTCAGGTCAGACTCGGTATGATCTCCATGGCCAGATCTTCATTTGTTTTGCTGCAGTACTGTTGGGCGAGGAAGACAGAAGACCATAGTGCTAAAGGTTCCGGTCCAGGAAGAGATCCAGGAGGATCAGGAAAGTGGTTCTGAAACCAGTGACTCCGTGTCCAACAGCGGCCAGCCGTTATCTCAGAACACCAACAACGTGACACTCATCACTCTTAACTCAGAGGGTAAGATTTATTAGAGCTCTGTCCTAACATTTCTCAAGTTATAATTGCAATTACTCCTAACAATGGTTTTAAAGAAAAATGGACTTTAATGTTATAAAGAAACATTAAAACATGAGAATTATATCAGTGATGAATAATAATGACCTGCTTAGAACTGCCCAGAAAGATGTAAAAGGCACAAATGTAAAAGGCATTAACAAAACAGGCAATTTTGCTTTAAAATCCCCTTCGATTCCAGTACTGGTAGACAGCAAGAGCCCTTGAGCAAGACACCTAACCCCTGATTGCTCCCTGGTGCTGTAGGGATAGCTGTCCACTGCTCTGTGTGTGTGTGTGTTCATGATTTGCAGTGTGTGTTCACTCCTCACCAGTGATGAGTTAAATGCAAAGGTCACATTTCGGGTATGGGTTACCATATTTGACAATATGTCACTTTCACTGTCAGTAGATCTTTGTTCTCTGATCAAGGGATTTTCTGATAACTAAATACACAGGGATGAATAGTGTTTCAAGATAGGGTAGACGGTTTCGAAGATGCTAACAATAGTAAGCTAGCTTACTATTCTTACTATTCTTAAGCTCTAAAGCACAAGTTCTTAAGCTCCTACAAAACACTTGATCACATACATAGTTTGATTGGTAAGTAGGATGTCCAATCATTGCATCCAGACCGAATACAATGATTGGACAAACATATGGTGCAGTGTTTTTCACAGAAGATGCATAAATTAGACAAGTTAATGCTATCAGGATGTTAAGACACTCAAGCAGCAGTTTTTTCCTGAAAGTCACCTACCCTGCCTTTACAGAATATTATTGTAATAGGAAGTCAATGGAAACTGTTTGTTATTAATTTTGCTACAATCATGACCTCACCCAAGGGAAAAACGACAGATTTAAACAATTATTGAAAATATATTTAAACCCATAAAAAAAACAATAACATGAATGCCTGAAGGGTTTCCTTAAATTCCGGATGGAAATGTTTCACATTGAGTGAAATTCCACAATATATTTAACCAAAGCTGATTAATATTAGTTAAATAGTTCTGCCCGGACACATAAAATCATGTCATGTCAGCGGCCCATGTGGAGCATAAAGCGCCTGCGATTCAGGGACGTATCTTAAGTCTGGACGAGGCCCGAGATTAAAGGCTTTGTTGTGATTGCTTAACTTCTGCTTTTGCTTTTCTTATTTGTTGACTGGGTTGTTTTGGAGTGGCGTCTGGGTTAGCTTGGTTAGTTCAAAGGCGTTCCTCTACAAATATTCACTCATTTGCAGCTGTTTGTGATGATATTCAGTCATCAAATGGCTGTGTTTGGTTTTATAAGGCTTTGCTTTTGTTTTTCTGTGTTTTACTCGTTTTTCCCCTCGCTTTAATCTTGTCATCATTCGCTGATTTTTATGTAATGTCTCTCCTCTTGTTGATGGCATGTGCTTTTGCAAAACTGCGATTTGCAAATCCACCGTATTTTTTCATGGTTTCCATGGATTTGTCAGTCAAGCAAGTGCTTTCTGGTTTGATTCGGTCCTGCGTTCGATAGCTCCCACCCTACATTTGGTAAGACAGTAAGCTTTATATATGATAAACCATAATGGACCATGATTATGTTTAAAATCATCCTTTCCACGAAACAAAACTTTCCAGCGATTTTCTCAATCAAGCCAACATTTTTGCTAAATAAACAGCACGATTTAGCTTTGGTGGCCTTTTGTAGCTTAGCTCTCATAAAGCAAAGCGCTTTTTATGTGATGGCCAGTAGGGGGCACTCTTGCATTTGATCTGACGCTTACATGACCTTGCGTTTGAGTGCATGAGAATTCAGGGCCACCAGTAACGTGAATGTTAGACGTCTGCGCGGTTGACCACTTGTTGACACTTTATAATCAATTATTAAATTATTACATTGCGTCTCCCACCAGTAATGCTGTTCTGTGACAGTTTGTTGCTCATGCGTTCTTATTTTTACTTCGTTATATATTTACTGTTGTGGTTTGCAGTCTGAACCTTTTATTTCCAAACTACATCCTGTTTTTTACAGGTTCAGGAAAATTGTTATCCTTTTGGATTTACCAGGATTTGGGCATGAATCTGTCACACAGTTTGAGTTGATCCTTATCTTCAAATAAAGATGAAAACACACAGATAAGGCTATATTTTCATATATTAATTCAACACACTGTTAAAGTTAATGGGCAGCAACAATGACAGTTATTGTGTTTCATCACTAATATTAATACAGATTTGGAACAACACGAGTGAATTTATGACAGACTTCTTTCTTTTTAAACCGTCCTTTCAACTATCTCTTTAATATTTCTTTGTTTTTAGGTTTTCTGAAACACTAACAGTTCAGAGCAGATGCTGTCAGGTCTCATTAATTAGACGCAAGGTTAGCTGGATTCTCACTCCAGGTAGCGTTCAGACACGCCATTAGCCCTGGAATTCACATGCTTTTTTATTTGTTTATTATAATGACGTAGCTGACAGGGTGTGTATATTATTTACATATATTCATTTGGCAGACAATTTTATCCAAAGCGACTTACAGCAAATTCAACACAAACATTTTATCAGTACATGTGTTCCCTGGGATCGAACCCACAACCTTTGCGTTGCTAATGCAACTCTACCAGTTGAGCTACACAGGAACTGTATTATAATAAAACAGCTTTGGAATCAGCTATATATCTCTGTCTCTTTAGAGGACTATCCAAATGGAACATGGCTGGGTGATGAAAACAACCCAGAGATGCGCGTTCGCTGCCCGGTGTCTCACGCTGACATGCTACACATCAGCACCAACTGCCGCACAGCGGAGAAGATGGCTCTCACCCTGCTGGACTACCTGTTTCACCGAGAGGTGCAGGCCGTCTCCAACCTGTCCGGTCAGGGCAAACACGGCAAGAAACAGCTGGACCCCCTCATGATCTACGGCATCCGATGTGAGTCAGAAAGACCCCTGTGGTGCTGGTGGTCTCATTCAGAAATGTTGGATACAAACGTAAACACCATGTATGGTGTTTAGCTGGTAATAAAGGTTAAGAGCCTTTATCAATCCCTTCAGGAATAGAATCAAATTTAAATACATTTTCTCTCAATGGTGTTAAAATAGAAAACATAGAAAACACCATAGTATAAAAGTTACTAAAACTTTATCCCTCTATTTTCGTTCCTAACCAGACCATTGCAGTTTATTTGGGTCGATTTATGTTATTTTAGATCTGTAGCATGAATTGGTTAGACTAGTTTAACAAAGGTTGTCATCTATTTTTTCTGAAGACTGGGCATATCGTGATCAGTTGGGGTAATTTGAATCTGATTAGTCGTAATCAATAGCTGATTGGTCAGACTGGTTCTTAAGACACAGTCTTAACTTAGTGGCTATGTTTATGCAGCTGGCCTCTGTTCTTTATGGTTCATATCAATTCAGTTCAATTCTGAATTGAGCTTCCGCCCTGGGCCTGGCCCTGTATATATTGGATCAGACATATTTTCCCCACATAACCTAATTAGCAGTGTTGCTAATACCTCCACTAATTCATAGCAAACGTTCATCTACATGTAGGTCAATGGCGAGCGAATACGCCTTAATGTTACGTGCAGTGATGCACAAACAAGCATTGCTCATTGACTCTGGGTAATGCAAACACCAGACGTATATCTCACTAGATGATGGGAGATGTTCAGTCGCAGTTTGGAGCTGTTTGTTTGTAGGATGTTTATTGTTTGCAGTTTAACTGCATGACTAAATATCATTGCGTCAGTGTTTCCTCCCTGTCTCCCAAGCTGTGACTGATTGCATCATGGATTCGTCACGCTGTTTGTCTCTTTGTTTGTCCATGTTCAACCAGGTCACCTGTTTCACAAGTTCGCCATTACTGAGTCCGACTGGTACCGCATCAAGCAGAGCATCGATTCCAAGTGTCGCACCGCCTGGCGCCGAAAGCAACGAGGACAGAGTCTGGCAGTGAAGAGTTTCTCCCGACGGACCCCCGCCTCACAGAACAGTTCAGGTACAAATCCCTGCACTCAAGCCCACTAGTGACCATAACAAAATTGTAGTAGTTGATACCAATCTCTGCAAAATTTTACTAGTTCCTATTTGATTCCTATACCTAGTTGTATACCCCAGCAAAAATGTAAAATGCTATTGAGTGTTTCTTTATTTTTAAAGTAAAATATTGGAAAAATAAAATGTAAGCAACAATATGTTTCTTATTATCGATAATTTAATTTGATTTTTACTGATTTTAATTTTACTGACAGTGGCTGGTCTATACTCTGTATTTACTCTGTAAGACTTAACGCAAAGAACTGATATTTTGATATTTCGTTGTGCTTGTTTTTTGATACTCGTGGATTATATTAGTAAAACTGTAGATTATTATATATTGTACAGTACAGACTATTGATATAGATCACTGTCTTCTTTTGGTCAATATCTGGAGAGCATAGAGAGCTAATTGTCAAATATTAAATAACAAATATCAAACCATTTATACCTTACTGGTATTTCATTTGACCACCAGCAAAATTTATAATGTAGTCTGCTATTGCAGCATCGCTAGTCTGTGTTATATGTCTTTGACAACACGTATGGGCCTTGTCTACTTTTGAATTTGATGCTGAGCGTCTAGGACCCAGCTGGTTTGTGTTCTGAAGAGCAACTGAACAGAAACATATGCTGAGTGTTAGGCTGTGTGTTAGAACGCATTTGTCAAACTGTGTGTTAGTTTGGCACCGAATTAGCCGTGTATACGCGCAAACGTTTATTACATCGTGCGGTCATTTGCACAACCCTTGCGTTATGTAAACATGCACCACTGTGTGTATATTTACACACTTACGTTCATGTGTGAGAAAAAGACATTACGGCTGATGAGTCCAACGTAACAGATGGTTCTAATCTCAGGACAACGCCTCACTTCCTGTCTCTTCCTCACAGAGATGCAGAGGCCTTCACCTTTGACCCCGTTCGGACTAACCCAAATATCCTGTATTGGTCCACCACAATGGTCCATAGACTTACGATTGCTTCACCTCTTGTAGTTTCCTAAGTCCACCTGGATAAAGCCTCCCCGTGCGGTAGCTAAAACTGTTATTCGTTTACGAACAAGCCACCTGGTGCTTGGCCTTCTTTTAAAACCAAGGCCAGGGCAAGAGGTACTTGTGACCAGTAACTAAGCATTTTCACCATAGAAAACTTCTAATGGTTGTGTAGGTGGAGAAAATAAGCTTGCAAATGTAGTTTGCAAAAATTATTATTGTATTACAATTCTTCATCCTGTCTCAGCATTTCATATCTGCAGTCACAACTGTTAGCTATTCATAAGCTAACTTTCACTGAGATTCTAAACACTACAGCTCCTTATCCAAACTTCCCTTTTGAGGCCTAACATCGGCTCAGCCAGTACTGTGAGTTTCAGTTGGGACCACCTGTTTTGGGGAAAAGTGACAGACCAGGATAGTTGGCGAAGCATGTTTAGTAAACATTCGTCATGCAGTTCTGTTCAGTGCCACTAGAGGCACTGATCGGTTTGATACGATGCCTTAGCCAGATTGTTTTGCTTTAATGTAGTTTTTTAATGTTTTGTTTTTTTAGGCTTTGCTAAACTGATATCAGCAAGAAGGATCCAGACGTTTTGAGCCAGGTGTAGGACAAATTGGTCAGGCGAGCCTTTTAGATGCATAAAATTGAATTTGGTTTAGCTTTCAGCCGCGGGCTAGGGAAGACCCACATTGTGTCAGATCGCATTCTGTCTGGAAAAACTAAATGGAGAAAAAAGTTCAAAACGTGACACTGCCTTGCTAAGTAATTTTAGCCTGCAAATTTGCTTTTCACCATGATTTAAAATCACATCGACTTTGTAAATGAACACCACAATGTTTAGCCAGACACTACTTGACGACCTTTAATCAGAAATGCGGCGAGCGTGTGTTTTAAGTGTGTTTGGGTTGTTGTAGTGTGCGTCGGCAATACTTATTGTTTAGACTAAGGGGTTGGGTTTACGTACAGTTTTAGGACACAAGAGTGTTTGGCCTGCTAGGTTAAGAGCCCTTGTTGTGTATTTTGAGACCATTTACGTTGTATAAACAAGCTCTAATCTGGCAGATGCACTGGATCATATCCAAGAGCAGTCGGAAGGGATTTTCCTAAAGTTCAGGGTGTGTGTATGTAAACTTTTTTGTCGCCCTCAGTCTGTGAGAACTCTGTTTATCTTACGTTTCTACTCTGCGTTTGTTTGGGTTTAAGTTTGTATGAATTTGTACGAATTCTGCGTCACACGTGACCCGCGGTTGGGTACGTGGGAGCGTTTGCCTGATAACGCTGAAATTCCGTCATGACTGAGAACAGACTGCGCTCTCCCTTTCTCTCCAATTGAGGATTTTTGGTTATTAAATCCATTTGTTTGACACGGTTTAACCCGGTCCCTCTCATTTCTGGTTTGACCCACATAGATGGACTGTGTTGGAACCTTGTTTATGTGTGTCTTTGAGCAGATGGCGTCTCGGCCGGAGAGACGGCAGCTATCGAGACCTCTACCCAGCAGGCCTTGCACTATGCTTTGGCTGGTGCCACGCAACAAGTTCAGATCCACCGTATAGGAGAAGACGGTCAGGTGCAAGTTGTGAGTATCTCATTATCTTTAAAGAGGTCAACACACACACATATACACACACACACCATTGTGTGGTATCTGCTGTTACTTTTTCAAGTGATTCAAGTTATGAATTTGGTGTGGCAGGCAATAGATGGGCCAATGAATCCCATAGCCGTACCTTCCATAAATGATCTGAGCTATATTTAGAAACAGTGATATCATAGAAACATCTGGATGGTAGTTTAAGACTGCTGACCTGAGCTCCATGGCAGCCAAAACTGCACATACGGTTAACTTCAAATCTTTTTGGATGAACTTGTCAGTTAAATGCATAAAATTGAGTGTGTTACAATTATATTTATCTTAAATGCACTGATAAATGCATTCCAGCATCTCCAGATTTTCACTTTGTAAGGTGGTCCGGGTCACCCTGAACTTTGTGTTCTGGTGAGCAGACGCTCAAAGGAAGAGAAAATCCCTCGGAAGAGGTTTAACGAAGCTTTATTAGCAGAGAATTTCCGCTCTGCCCAATCACGCGCTCCCTTTGCAGAGCCTAAACACGATCCCTGACTTTCACAGCTGCATGAGGTCATCGCCACCCCTGCACACACACACACACATACACACACACACAACACACAGCCTGAAATGTCATCTGCATTCGTCGTGACAGCACAATCAAAACTCGCATTACACAGTGTACAATCAGGAGAGTCAAATCTGCGGAGGAGTTCTTGGCATCGGCCCGGTTTAGAAACGGATCTGTCGCCTCTTGTTTGTGTAACATCTCTCTGAACCAGAACCATAATAGTAAAACTCTGGGGAAGGAACTCAATGGTCGGCTTTGTCAAGGCCTTTTGGCCACTGAAGGGTTCGGTTTTCATTTCGCACATAATCAATAATTTTAGCCCTTAAAATACGGCAAACAAATACATGCTTTTTGGGCCTGAATGATCATATGAGTAACTATTTATAACAAACTTTCCCTAGTTGTAAACTTTTTATCTTTCGTTATTGTCATATTTATGAAATAGCAGAGGCGTGTTTGGGTACACGTCACAATAAACGTGATGAAAACGTCGCTGTTTTAACTCCTCGCCGCTGAACTACCGAATAACTCTGTTTCTTTATAAAAAGTCATCCAGGATTCACCTATGATGGATTGCAGGAGTTTTGTCAGTAATTGTATTTAGTGTTCGAATGCTTGGTGTCGCAATACAAATATGTGACTTCTGTATATATTTCTGTATTACTTGTGTGCTCCCTTGATTCAGATTCAGTCATTGTATTGGAATTTAAAATCTGTTCTCAGGTCACTTCAAAATTGAAACTGAACTCAATGTAAACACTTCTTAACAATAGAAGTAGTGTTCGAGTCGGTGAGCAGGGAAAACCTTAATTTATGATTCTACATATGCTTGAGTTACTATAATTGTCACATTTACAAACTGGCAGGTATTTTTATAAATTGGTTCATGATTATGACGGAAAAGCATTCACAACTGTTTTGAGGGCAAGTTGAATTAGTCATTACTAAAACAGAACCGTCTTGTTACATATTCACCAGCATAGAATTGTAATTATAGTTAATGATAAAATGTATAAATGCGTACAGACATGGGATTTGAACCTTGTGTGATTTGTATCACAATTAAATGTAAATATTATGTTTAATATCACAGTTTAACTTTAGTTGGGTGCTGTGATGTTTTTATTAAGGTGCAAAAGTTCTTGTTGCCAGTTTTTGGTTTGGTTTCTAAGTGCAGAATGTGTCAGATTAGGTGTGAAGACATTGAAAAGGTGCAGACAGGCAGTAAACTGCAAAGATTCATTATAAACTCTGCTGAGGGTCATGATTGATATAATTTAGCTTATTGTGTCCAACTTTAAATTGGTCTTCTTTAAACAAACTGTTAACCAGAATAATTCTGTCACACAAGTTTAAGCAGAAAAGATGTTTTAGGATATCTTAACATCTTAGTCCACTTTCTTCGTTCATAGTTTTTCCACACTTGTCATAACATACACAGAGAGCTGGAGAAAAGCACAAATAAAGCATTTCAAGGGCTACACCTAGTTTGCCGTTTTAAAATAAAGCTTTTTGTTTCATTTCACGTTACTCAAATAATCAAGCTCATTGAGTCACTAAAATAGTTGAGTCAACTGTCGTTCCCTTAAAGGTACAGCTCACTTTAAAATATAACTTTCCAAGCCAATATGACTAACTAAATTAAAGCCATACCACAGCTTTTTATGGAAAACTTAAGGTCTAATTCACCTGAATGACAGTTGTGAAACTGGCAGAGGAAATGCACAAAATTTGGATCTGCCATCTGTGTTTATGTGAACAACAGGAACCAATTATGTGATATATAAATGTAATACAGATAGTCGTGAGGTAGGGCTGCACAATATTGGAAGATGTCGCTAAATAATGCGATATGTGGTATGCAACACGCAATACTTTAAAAGCTGAGAACTATATGACAAAAGCATTTGCTTTTATTAGGAAATTAATACACTGTTGAATTATTAAAATCATTTAGTTATTGCAAACCATCACAATATGCATATTACGATACACATATTTGCGATATTCTGATATTTTCATTTTATTGTGCAGCCCTATTGCCTGCTGGGATATTACACACACAGAGATATAAAAAGCACATGCAAATGACACATACAAACAGTCCTTGATTTTTCATGTATATTCTTTGTGTGCAATTTGCAGATTCCGCAGGGACACCTTCACATCGCTCAGGTGCCGCAGGGGGAACAGGTGCAGATCACACAGGACAGTGAGGTAATTTTCCGTTCAGATTACGATTCGTCCAAGATTCCTTCGCTCCGTCCTCCTTAACCTTTCTCAACTCTTCAATGGCTTTATGTTTCCGTTTCCTTCCCAGCACTTTTGTTTTCTTTAGCGCGTAAATGTTAGTGATAGAAGGATTACCGGACACGCCACACTCCGCTGCATTTCACTGGAAATCAAATCTTTGATTATGCCAAGAGGAGTTCTCCTTTAACTCCCATTTTCAAACAATGGCATCCTGTTTTGTTTGGCCAGACGAAAAACACATTAGAAGGGAAAAACTCTAAACCCTGGAAAGCAGATACTCTGATACACCCTATAGAGGACTGAAATAGCAGCCTTTGTGCTATCATAAGAGAAATAGTTAACAAATAAATAAAATTGTTATTTATATTATATTTGTTATATTTGTATGCCTTTTGTCTGCTGCGATTGATGGTAGACGAACGGTAGAATTTAGAAATTGTGTTCAGAAGTGCATCAAGGAAATTTTTTTTCTTTTAATAACTCTTAATAAAATAACTTTTAAATACAAGAACAACATTTAATTGGCCTGTTATTGTTCTGTGTAATTCCACATTTTGTCCGGACGATTTTTGGCTTAAAAGACAGACTTTAAAATTGTATTTGACTTAGTATGAAGGTCTAAGGAGTCAGATCATTAAATCTATCCACAGCCACCTATCCACCCTTATTCCCAACCTCTCAAATTTATTTGGAGTCATTCCTCCAAAGCACCTGTTTCAGGGCTCTTGAATCCACAGTGTCCCAGATTTGGAACAGGAATTTGAAAAGACATCCGCAAATATGTAAGTGTTATTTTGATCAAGCGCATCCATCACCTTAAAGAGAGACAAGGGAGGAAAAGAGAATATAAACCCTTTAAAACTCATCCTGTCTTTTTTCTTATTGTACTGCTGTTTTCAGTGTTCATTTTTGGGGTTCAGCAATACTGTTTGTTTGTTTTGAGTCCAGAGCTTAGTAACCATGCACCATTTTATCCAACTGCCACTCACAAAGACTGTCTTTGTGATTTATTTGGCACATCTCATCAGAACTGTTTATTGGCGGGAGTCTGAGAAGGAAATGAGCCATTGTGCGATTGTTTCCTCTTCGTCAGGTGTATTTGTAGTTTAGGCTGAAAATGAAAATGAAGTCTGAAGTCTGAAGCTTTATTTATCACAGCACAGTCTTTGTAACCAAAGATATTAAAGTACCAGTTTTTCGTTACCAAGTAGGTATTCAAATTAGAATGATATAGTCAGAGGAATCTTTAGTTGAGTAGTGCCTCAGTTCAGAATTTCTGAACCCTGTCTACATGTGGCTGTACATGCAAAATGTTATTTTAGTTAAAAGAAATACAGTAATGTTTAACTTTAAACTTGCAAATGAGAATCAGACTTCTGTCTAAATAATAATAATAATAACAAAAGTAAATGTTCTTCTTTCTTGCAGGGCAACTTGCAGATCCACCAAGTGCATGTTGGTCAGGACGGACAGGTAAATGTACGTACCGTGACATGAATTTCTTTTTATGAACCGAGCCTTTCTCATTCTTGTTGTGTTATGCTATTTTTGATCTGAGACTATGATGTTTGGGACAGTGTAAATTTCCTGTTTCTCATCTCTGTTCCCCTCAGATCAGAGAGGAACTTCAAGATCAAAAGGCTCATCCAAACACATACATTTATACGCATCTATGTTCGTCGCTACTCACCAATACGATACAATATTGTCTTGATTTAGTATCGAATGTGTGAAGAAGTGAATGAGGGGCAGGTATAACCACTTGTCCGCACACTTGAAGTGTTTGCAGTGCGTTTGTTCGGTGTTGCTGTCTTACTTCTTAAATCAGGCATGTTATTTCATTTCTCGCCCTGCAACTTTGCGCGCAATCTCAACTTTTATGCATCGAGTTTTGGGACATCCACTGTAAACAAGCGCATTTGCTTGCAAACTTTGCTGTCACTTTGAATTATTATCTGCAGTGTGTACGCAGTAGGGTCCAAAAGTCTGAGCTCATTGGTGGAAGTGTTTTAATTTAAATGCTTCACTATAAATCAAATGATTTACATTACAATTTGAGCAATATGTTAATGTGACTACGAATTTCAAGTATTTGTTGTATATCTTCTTTTGATTTATCGCCAGCTAGCGTCCAAGCTATCCTGAACAGCGCTATTTGTGGTTTCTATTCTAGCTCATAACATACCGTATTATCATAATCGTTTTCATTTGAACAGTAGCAATGAGAGATTTTTTTAAGTATGTGATTCCTGGCTTATTGCCTGTTGTGATGAAGGCCAGATGGCTGTAGATATGAAGCTGTACCCGTTAAGGGGATATCAGAGTGCTGAGTCAAACCTCACATGTAGAAGTGTTTTCCAAAAACGTCTAACTGTATAATATGGATAAGCCAACATCTATTTTTGATTGCTCCTGAAATGCACTGGCTATCGGTCAGAAGATATTATTCTGAGGCCCGTGTCTAGATCTGTGTTATGTGTATATCCGTGAAGAAAAGGTGCAGAGAGAGAGAAAATGTGATTAGCTCCGAGACGGTGCTCAGATTGCCCTGGATCTCCTCCACATCTCCCTCAGCATCAGGTCTTTCTGTCCCTTCCAAGGATTTCTTCATTCTGGTCCCTCCTCCATCTCCTCTCTTTTCATCACCATGTGCTGTGCTTCATCCGTCTTGGACTCGTGTCCTGTAAGCAGCTGGCGGTCTGTCCTCCATTTAGCCTGAGGTCAGCAGGTCTTCAGACCAGCAGTGCTGTGGTGTTCCTGTAGGCATCTCAGATGCTTTCAGCAGGGATAGTAACTGAAAGTGTCACTAATGCTCAAGATATAATAATATAAACCACTCAGTGGCGCTGTCAAAGTATTGTTAAGGTCATACATGCTTGATTTGTTTATTTATATTTGTTTAATTTGTTATCTAATTCTCTGTTGAACGTAAAACCCAATGATCTGTTGAGCATAAGATGGCAGAACAAACCTCATTAATGCATTAATGCAAAACAAACCTCAACAGGGTAATTAGGGAAATATATTTGACCGCAGAAAGCTTTGTTTGAATCAAGCATTTAAGAGAACTGCATTATAATAATATTTAATGACTTACCAGCATTCTGGGAATTCTGACTTCCCAGAGTTTTTTTCGACCAAATCCAAAAAAATTTAGAAAACATTTAGAAAAACATTTTATGAATATTTCTAGGAACAGTGTCTGGTAATAAAATAAATAAATACTTTAAGAGTTCTGAGTTTAAGTTTTTAGTATATTAAACTAGTATTTGTTATAGATTACAGTTTTATATGGGTATATATATTGTGTTTAAAATAGATTACAGTTTCATGTTCATTCCTAGAATTCAGATTAGTGTCATTAGTTGTAGATTCAGTTACAGAATATGCAGTAGATGTTATGGAAAAGGTTTAGAAACTTCTTTAAAACACTGTTTTGAGGTTTTTTACATAAGTACTAAACAGATGTTTAGTAATTTAGTCAGTTAGATCCACAGTGAAAGGGAGGATTTTCATAGAATTACAGTTTTTTTCACTTTTTATGTCCTGTTTGGAAACTGTTGTTAACTGTTTGGAAGGTGAATGAGTAATAACATGTTTTTTATTTATTGAAATGTATTGTAAACTACTCATTTTTCCCTTATAAGCCTCTAAAGGTACTTTCATCAGTTTGGGTGAAGTTTTTGTTTAGTTAATTTGTTTGTCGGAAATGCATTGAACAAACGCCTGACAAAATGTCCTGACCTCTGCCCGTCATGTTCGGTCCACTTTCAACAGAAGGAGCTTGTGATTTACAGCCTGTCAGTGTATAACCGAAAGCCATATCATTCACCCCACCATCTAAAGGATAGGCAGTGTCGGCACATGAAAGACGTCCTCTTCCGAGAGGGAAAGTGAGAGTGAAAGACTGCGATAACTGTACATCTAGTCAGCGTATATCCTCCCGGGTCGGTCTTATCTGATGCCCTCTCTCTGCTGTTCTTTGACAGACCCCCACAGCTACAGAGGTACAAATCAAAAGATAAGAGAGGAACACAGAATAAGGGAAGGAAGACTGAAATTTGAGGAGATCTTTATGCCTTTGGTGCAGCTGGTAGTTGGAGAAATTTAGGTAGGACGTAGGAAAGGCCCCTTATATTTGCCAATCTTGAACCATGACCCACTAACATTGTTGGCCGGGGGGGCAGGATAATGTACTCGCCACAAAAAGACAACAACTTAGTCTGGCTAGACTAGCGGAAAACAAAACTAGATTGCACCAATTATAATCAACAAAGCTACAGTGTCTTTAACCAAGATGTTTACTGCTGATCTCCCCGATCTTCAGGGCTTGTCTCTTCCCGAAATAAGATTCCTTTATTAAATTTCTCCTCCACAAGGGGACGGTGCGCAGCTGTGGGGGTCTGCATGATGTTGCCGTCCCTTTCTTGGCCAGTTTTGTGGTAGGTAGGAAGAAAGGAATTAGGAAGTGAGGAAGATTTGGCCCCTGTTGGGTAAGTCCAGGTGCATCACTGGATGTTTAGAATGTGAAGCCCCTCAGGTGCCGAATTATCTGGGATCTTTCCACTAACCCAATAAATACATGTACAGAAGCCGTGGCTCAAAGGTCCCTGAGCTTATAGTCCTGCAAAGCCAGACTCTTGGCTGTTGTTTGGTCCTCTTGGCTTGGTGTAGCTTTCAGCTTATTCTGGTCATGGCAGAAGTGATGGTGTTCAAGAGTGGTATAGATTTTAGTCTAGCGTACCATAGCGATATATGCTACGCTAGGTAATAATGCACCTAAAGAAATGGTGCGGTTTCTGCAAAATGCTTGTACAGATCAAAACACCAAAGAAATTGTGGAAAATGTGTGTAGACTGTGTTCAGAATTTCCATTCGTCCAAAGGTAACAAGAACAAATAATTTCATGGACATAGCTATGAAACCAAAGCAAATACAATACATTTACTGAATACAGTTGCCCTGAGCCATGTCAAATTTGGCAAAAAGAATTTGGAGTTGTTTTTTGGATGGACTCATAGTAACCGCTAAAACTTTGTAAACATGACGTTGTTTCCCAGCAGACAGATAAAAGACATTTTTTGTCATTTTTGTGGCCAGTATAGGTTAGCCTTATCTATCAGATAATTTCAACCAACATGTCCACAATCTACTGAAATGTTTGTACAATTTTTTTCCATTAGCGATGCTTATGTTTACCCACATAATGAAAGGTGGCAGGTCCGATAAACAGGTGGTTCTGTATGACATTAACATCATGGCTTTTAATTCCCAAACTGATGCATGTACCATGAATTCTAGTTACTTTGGATAGAAGTGTTTGGCAAATACATGAATATAAGTGATGTTTAGATTTTAGAAATTACTGACTGTTTACATTTAGACTTTGAGAGAATTTGTGAGAATGCGCATTTTGAAGTGCATTCGACTGTTGCATGTATTGACTACAAATACTGTATATAGTATGTTTGTTTTTTGTTATTGCATCAGTTAGAACTGCATATAAAATAATCAACTAGTACAACAGAGCACCAAACGTCCTTACTGTGCACATTTAAATGTATAAACAAACTTTAGACTCGGCAGACGCAATAAGGACTTATTCTAAGCCCGCCCGAACGAATGCAAATTTAAACAAGTGTAAAAACCATAAATAGAAACTACCGCGATCTGTTTCTAATTAGCTTTCTGGATTTGTTGTTTTATTGTATTTGAACAAGACAAAAACAATCTCGGAATTGTTAGGGAACATCAGTCTAATGGATATGCTGGAGAATATCAGTCACCAGCTGCATCCGTGTGTTCAGTTGATGTAACTTTTTCCCTCTGTAAATGTGTGTATATTTATATTGGTATATGTATGCAATTATGCCCATTTGCAGTCCAGAACTTCATGTTTCCTCTGTCCCAGCATTGAAACCAGATGTGCGCAGAGCGTGCTTCTATTAAGTACCTGCTTTAGGATCTAAATTCTCCAAGATTTAACTTGCAATCCAATTTTTGTCACAACAGAACCTTGGGGCTTTAGTTCCAATTCAGGCTCCTAAATGAATTTACCCTTTTTACCTCCATTACAATGGAACAATGTTTCTCTCCAGAGTATAAAATGAAGAATGCTAAATAAAATGGTCCAATGCTTTTTGTGATCCCAGTGATCTTTGCGCCTTAATGGCGAGGATTCAGTTTCAAAGTCTGCTTTTAAAGCATGATGTCTTACAATGTGATAAGAGTTCTGGAAGCTAACGGCAGGATAATGTCCTTCTGATGTTTGTCTTTAACAAACTCCCCAAGCTAATTGTAGGTTTGTTGCTCGTGGATGCTGGTAAATACACCAATCAAATTCTTGTCAATGATGCATGCAATGCAAGGGCTAAAGTTTTGTCAAGCATCTCACCTTCTGTTTTATCGCCAGTTGGACACCGTGACAATGCCTGAGGAACAAGAGGCAGTAAAACCATCTACTGTTGCAAAAGTGGCGCTCGTAACGTACGTCACTTAGATGTACTTTTCATTAGAAACGTTGAAAGCGTTGAGCTAAAGGTTTAAGGGCGGGACTGGACTGTGTGTCTCCTACACAGAGGTTGCTCTAAGGTCACACAGATATTTTACAAGTTTGCAACACATGGAGTGGCTCACCATAGCCTGTCAAATCAGCAGTATAATTAGAAACACAATGAAGACATAACACACCAAAAAAGACTTGTAACACTTTGATTATAGTCTTTGACACAAACACTAAAGCTGTTTTTATTTCTTTGTTTCTGAGAACAAGCATTGCAGCTGAGCTTATCTGCATGTTGTTAAATTTGTTGTAAATTAGACTTGTTATTTCTGTCAGCTGGATATTTGCCTTTCACTGATTGGCCGGTCTTTGAATTAGGACCTCTACAGATGCTTGTCAATTGGATGATTCATACTGGGTCTATAGGGCTCCTTGGCTGCTGCTTTTCCAGATAGACTGTAAAAGATAAGATTGGCAGCACCAGTTGTCTCCCAAGTTGCCTGTTAGCACTTAAGGTTGTTGTTAGCAATTCCTCAATATTGGGATCATTAAGCTAAGCTGGCTAGATGCAGGCCTCTTGGTAGAAGTTGCATATCTAGTATCTGGACCAGAGGCTGTTGGGCGGTGGATTTAGTCATGGCTTAGTTGTTTTTCCTCAATATTTAGACAGTAGGAATATTTGTAGTGGTGCGGGACCAGACTTAACATGCACTTTTAATGGTCACCACATGCCCATTAGGGACTATAGATTTTTTCATTTGTCATTTTCGGGTTCAGAAGTTTGTACCCTCTTTGTGGCTGTTTGCAACCCGTGATGCACACCTTTTCCAAAGCTTCATTGAGGCAACCACAACAGTCCATGTGACATTAGATCACCAGAGTCAGAGACTGCAAGGGCATAACATGCCATTTGGTACAATCACCTAGAGGGCTTGTGTTGCACTGGAAAAGATGTTTGTGCAGACAGTTTTCTTACTGCTTGGTTATGAGAACAGAATATACAGATATTTTTGAGGTTTTCCTTTTTTTCTTTACTTGGTCCCTCCATCCTGGCTTTCTCAATTTCTGCTTTTCTCAGATGCTCATTTATGTTTATAGTTTTCGACAACGCTCTTACAAGCATCACCAGAGGAGCATATCGTGTGCAGCTCTACATTGGCTATGATCCGCAGCCATGTGAGTGTCAAATTGAGCCGATGGAATAGCGTTGCTAACGTTTGCTGATGGCTGAGCTAAACCTGTTTTGCTTCAGCATTAGTGATGTAATGTAGTGCATAATTACTTGGAACGGTGTAGACCAGCATATCCATTAGAAAATATCTTTGCTTCCAGGGCTTTGGGCGATGTTAAATTTTTGTGAATGCGGTACTGTTGGTGACGGCAACCCTCCAAAACTGGCCTTTTAAGTTTCAGAAGATGAAATAAGAGGAAAATTTGAGGTTTTAGGAAGATTCGGTGATGCCACCAATCGCATGCGTCCAGTATCGTGTATGAAACTAGCTTGTTGTCGTGCAGATGTTTGTTCTGTCATTCTTGCTGGGTTGAAAAAAACTGACCAAACACAAATGAAGAACTTTCCTGTTAAGTTAATCCATCTGATTGTAGCAGGGTTTTGCTGCAGCAGTGATGTAGGACTCTCAGGAGGTCACTCAGTT
The DNA here is from genome assembly GCA_036877545.1 of Yasuhikotakia modesta. Lineage (NCBI taxonomy): Eukaryota > Metazoa > Chordata > Actinopteri > Cypriniformes > Botiidae > Yasuhikotakia > Yasuhikotakia modesta. The sequence continues at coordinate 15,426 of JBAJNP010003700.1, read as the reverse complement.
TGTGCAATGTATTGTTGGCCCTGTTTCTCTATCACGCTCTCGCTCGCTCGCTCACCCTCTCTCTTTCTCTCAGAACACTCAGGCCACATCTGTCCTGGCTTAGGCCTGTCCAGATGCACAGTGTTGTTGGAATCATGTTGAATTTGGGCGGAAGTGTTTACCTTTCCAAAGAGACTTTTTTTTGTCAGACTGACAACTCTTGAGGCTTTGAGGGAACTGTACATGATGGTGGGAAGCTGGCTTGTCTTCTTGCACAACACCGTTTGTTGAACTGTGGAAAAAATTCAGTTTTTCTAAACCGTTTGTGACCTGCATAACCAGACATGTTGTACAGAAGAACCATCGATCTCCTCAAGCCTAATTAAACTGACTCATAGTTTTAGTAACTATTAGGCAGTGGGCTTCCCTGAACTTGAGAAAAATGAACTTTTTAGATAAGTATATGATTTTTAATGTCTTTGTCACCCACCGTTACAGCGATACGAGGCGCTTGTGCACTGAAGATGACACCAGGAACGTCAATAATAAAAAATGGAGCTTGGGAGGAGAGCTTGTTTGCACAGTTGACTGTTATGTTTCAGCACGGCCCCAAACTAAATGTTTTTTGCATTAAGCTGCTGTTGTTTTGCTCTTTGTTGTCTTTGCTCCAGTTCCACAATGTGTTTGCTGTCCTTTTCTGCTGCTGAAAGCATTACTACATATGAGAAAGATTTATTTTGCGTCCCTTTTCTTCTGTTTGCTTTTAGTCCCATCAACCAGGGTTGACAGCGGATCCCAGAACACTCTGCCAATTCTGAAACTCTGCTTGGCAGTTCACATGTATAGAGATAGCAGATTTTATGTGCGGCTGTTTTCAAAAGTATCATTGTTGGGCACTGGTTTGGTTGGCTAACGTAACGTTGGAGAACCTTTGATAAAAGGGCACGATGCATTTCGGTTTTAACTACCTTTCAGTGTGAAATCAATCCGGCCATGAGGGAGAAGGCAAACAACTGGCTTGGTTATTTACTCTGTTTCCCTCGTTGACTCTGAGAGTTTGATTTACTTGGTAATGACAAACAGAACACCGATAACTAATGTCTCAAATAAGCCCTTTCATTTTTGACACCAGTTTAAGTCAGAACGCACGTTGACATCATGACTGCTTTTTAACCACAACTGTATGCGAACGGCTTTTACTTCTTAGCATTCAAGCGAGGTGACACAACAGTCCCATAAAACATTTTTATCAAAACCCGTTGGACGTCTTTAAGAGCACGATCTCCGTGGGATGAGTGTTTCGAATTAGCTTCACTTTTTCTAATTGCACTCGAACCTGGTTCCCATGCTCTCCAAATCGGCAATAGAGAAGAGAGGCTTTTTGAGAACAGTTGCAGGAGCGGAAATCGGTCGTTGAGAACAGGCTTTCATTGCTATAATCATAGACGCTGTCTTAGCGTAATAAAACGCTCATTGTGTTTGAATTGCACAGCTGAGTATGTAAACAAGTCTCTCTTGCAGATTTAAAATTCCTGCTGTTGCAGTCATGTTTGCTTTGACCATTATTAGCCAACGGCTCAATCCCCAAAACACACATTTTAATGCTGATAAAGAGCATTTCATTCTTTTATGAGCGGATGGTTCCAGAATTGCCATAAGGACACTCAGTGAGCAGTATGTTCTTATTCTGATAACTGTTATTTTTTTATTGTTTAAAAGAGTTTTCCAAGTTTTAAGTATGTCCGTCCCAAGTGTATCTTTCATTATGTTGTTTTTTCCTGCTTCAGATATGTAGTGTAATGTAAAAATAGATCTTTCAGCTGTGAACTGTTACTATAACGTTCCATGTTGGTTCCGTGAGGTGCGTGTATCTCTGTACCGCATGTGTTTGTGTTTAAGACCTGCTGGGCCTTTCTGCAGTCGTTCTCATGCGATCACGTGCCATCACGTTTCGTCTCATTTAAACCCACCCGTCACCATATGCTCTAATTATCACCCCAGGATTTGACTGGCAGCGTCATCCTGGAGATGCCGCAGTGAAATCGGCACCGAACGGAGACACGCTGGAAGTCGCACGGGTTCTGTGCAACCTCCAAGCATGCCACGGTCTCGCAACTTCAAAGCTGGTGTCTGGGTTGGAAACGGGGGTGAACTGAGGGGTTGGTGCGAGATTTTTGTGCGGCGCAGCAGATTTTCTTTAGCCTAATTGGGAGTGCATGGCAGTTCTGTTACCAGTTGAGGAGTCTCGGATTTGATTGTTTATGCCCACACTGGTGCTGAAAGATGCTGATGTCATCAAGACGAGGTGGAAAGGTGTCACGCTGCGGAGTCGTAGCTTGTGGAGCCGTAATGATTAGCGATAGTTTAGTCTGAAGTTGCATGTTTCATTTAATCTCAAACCTCTATCTGGGTTGGCTGTGTTTGACGGAATATCGTCCATGTGGAAACGGTCAACTGCTGAAGAGAAATTACTGACTCATGTTCAGGTTTAAGTCTAGCGCCAGTAATTGAGGAGGAACTGGAGCTTCCAAAACCAGAGCGACCACAACAGAGCGTTTTAAACGCTCATGATGTGTAATCAAAGATTGAACATGATGCGAGAGAGCATGCGATCATGCATGCGCTCGCATGTGTTTATGCTCACATGTGTCAGCTTTCAGACGAATAGCATTTTGGCACAGGAAGGAGCTGCGTTCGCGAGAGCTCAGCTGGATACTGAGATGTTGTGATACAGCGCTCGGGTGAACATACCTCAGATGTCACCGCAGGACAGACCCGGCGTCACGTGCAGAAATGCATCCAGTGTTTTCTGAAAGCAAATCCCTCGCGTGATTCAAACTGGGTTTGCACAAGCATGCAAACGTCAAATCTCATGCAGCACAATACTTTTGACTGCATCAAACTGCTACTCTTACTTACATTGTTGTACTTTATTTTAGTAACTACATAGTTGCTTAACAAACCTTGTATCCAAATGTGTACTGCAGTTTTACTCAGTATGCAAAAAGCAGAATGTGAAATAAGTGCCCACATTCTTATTATTTATTTATACATTAAGCAGAGTAGATATTTGTAATAATAATAATAATGTGTTCAATGCACTATTGACATTATAAAGGGAATAATTTATAGTGTCCATATAGTTTTCCCATAATGCCATGGGATAATTATAGGCAAACATAAGTGCTATAGTATATGCATCAAGAATGTTTTTGCTTGTGGACAAATTGCTCATTTTTAAAAGCACCTGATTAAATTATTGGCTCACAAAATGTAATTTGCTCCAAAGAGACTTTCCTTTATTATTGTTAGCTAGCAGAATAATCGCTGACCCTTGAACTGCCTGACAATGTGAAGAAATGATGACAAACAGGTGCAAATTACAGAGAATTATGACAGACAACTGCATTAATTATTTTTCTACACCCCCTCGAAAGGGTGAAACATTAGCAGATTAATATCGACTCTATTTTAATTTTGTTTAAACATACTCAACAAAGAGGTGATTAATATGCCAATAAATGTTTGAAAGGGACAATCAGCACAGAATTGAATAATGGGAAAGGGTAACAGACTTACAGTGAAAATCATAGTGAGTAATTTCCATAAGATATACAAGCGTGCTAATCATTTCCATATTAAAGTTTTATCTGAATTAGGCTTTTTACTTTCAGCACATTGGATTTTAAAGAAAAAAATACTTTTTTTTGGTGGCAATTTTGTGGCATAAGCTGGACATTAGCTGGAGTCTAAACAATAAAGGATGCTTGTTTGTTTGTTTGTTTGTTTGTCTGTCCGTTTTACCTAACAAAACTACATTTGCAAAGATGTTGTTTTAACATTTTTTAAAATTGGTCAACAGTTTTAGAGAGTTCAGTCTTTTCCTTTTTAAGTATGTGGTAGCTGTACTTGCATAGCTAGCATTTCCAGTTTAAAAACAAAACATAAACATGCACATTTGTTAATGCAACAGATTTTTAAAGCTTTTTAGCAGGTAGATTACAATTCTCAGATATGCGCATCTGTTACTAAAATGCGTAAAAATCTTTTTTAAAAAAACTGCAAAGCAGGATTAGTGCCTTAAAAAGTAAACACTAATAAGCGTTTTGGAACCAGCTGGTTGTTTTGAATTGTTTTGAGAACATTTGTGCTTGTAATTTAGAGAACAGTTGCAGCAGGTTGCAATAAAGTTTGATTAAGGATCTGTGACTGTGATTTGACAGTGTTCCCACTCTTATATTAGAAAGCATTAGTTACTGGAATAGGTCAGAGCGATGATGCTCAATAAAACAAGCCTTCAGTGACGATGGGAAATTTTAGCAGCGCGTTTGAACTCCAGCATTGGACTCGTACATAAACAAATACAGAACTGTGTGAAAGCTTTCCAACTGTGTTACTCTTAATTGACCATTCAAAAGCCCCTTTTTGTGTTTTCTCTTTCTTCCTGTAGGTTCTGAGAGGACCGCAGCTGATAGCCGTGGCGTCGTCTGACGGGACCGGCGGAGTCGATGCATCTCCTCTCCAGGCTAACGATATTCAGGTCCAGTACGTCCAGCTTGGAACTGTGACTGACCACACTGGCGCAGTACAAGTGAGTTAAGCCAAAACACACACTCGGACCCACCCAGAACAATTAACATTTTCACTGGTGACTTATCTGTTGCTTATAACCACAACAGTTTCATTTCATAATGTTTCCTGTTTTCAAACGACCACCAACTTCGCACAGGTGTTGTCCAGAACAGCTACTAGCTACATTGTTCGTGCGCTAGCTTTTTCTGCTCCACTTAGTTCTTTAGCAGGTACCTGTGCTGTAGCGCTACACAGACACGTTTCCAATGACGGATTCATTTTCAAGCGCGTTCTTTACCAAAACTGCAGCGCGCTAATCTGCTCGCGACTCTTGCTTCTGGTAATCAGCAAACCAGATCTGTTTGTTTTCACTTGGAATAATAAATAGCCTCCAGTTGTCCTTTTCCTCTCATTCTCTTTTCTCATTTTATCCCCTTTTTGTGCTGGCAAATCCGCAGCGCTCATGCCCTTGTTGATCTGTATATTTACTCTAATCACATCCCTATGATGCCGTCACCACGATTCGCAGACGCTACATGGCGTGCAAATACACTCAAACACACTTAGAGGTTTGACAGTCATTACGGGTCACCACAAACACTCATGTTTGATTCATGTGAGGCTTCATGCTAGCGGTTAGAAGGGGCTCAGAAACACACAGACAGACACTTTGAAGTGCTGAATATAGCAGTTAGCATTTACTCACTGTTTAACGAGACACAGCGCAAAAACTGTCCCACAATTTAGCTGCCATTGCTTCTGAAAATTGCAACAGTTTCGCTTCAGTTAATCTGAGATGATCACTAGAAAGTTCTTAACACAAATGTACTCTGTACATTTCTGTACATGTACTCATGTACAGAATGTACATGTTGACATTACTCACTAGCCTTAAGTTCTGTTCTATAGTTTTTCAGATTGTAACTAGATAACTCAAGTCATATAGTTGGAAATATAGATTTTGTTTTAAAATGTACAGCTTTTATAAGGTTGCAAAGCTTCTAGCAACACTGCCTAAATATCAATGAAACGTTTTTGAAAATCAGGCAATATTAATGTTAGCCTTTTTTCTGAAGGCCCTTGTTCCATTTTTGACCTCACATATTTTCACACAGATGAGCAGAATTCAGCAAATGCTGAAAACCTGTTTGAATCTTGCTGTGGTCCCAAGTCATTCATTTGTCGAATGCTGGGTTTGTCAGTATTTATAATGAATATTTGACATTGTTTGTCCAGCTGTTACTGTTGATGCTGATACTTCCTTGCGTCCTATATTTAGAACGCAAGGAAAAATTGTTTTGCAGAAGGTTGCACCAAAATATAAATCTGTTCAACAGATTCATTCAAAATAGTTCCTTGATAAACAGACGACTTTTTCCCCTGATGTCTGTTTTTGTCCCATGTTTCGAGAATAATGCTGTAACTTAAACATAGACACTGTGTTTAAAGAAACATGCATTCCTCTTTAAATTGAATGCAATGTTCTTTGTTGTGGACCATTCCTCCTTAGTTTTTAAAAACATGCTCGCAAACACTTACACCACTAACACGCACCCCCAGTGTGTTTTTTGTGAAGACGGGAATGCGAGCTATTTGGTAAAAAAAGGGGGAAAACTATGCCTTTACCACATTTGCCCTTTAAAGTGGTTAGACTGGTACAACCAAAACGTTTTTATGGTGAGAGACCTTTAGGCGCTTATGGTTTAAATATTCTTAAAGGGCATTTCCTGCTTAAAATGAGAATGAACTTAAAATGGACCTCATTTACTTTCTTAATACCTGGTTCCTGGTCTGAGGCATCAGCCAGACATTTACATTAGCGGTTTCATGTATGTTTATGGTCTTATGTCCCCATGTTTTTGTTTTTTCACATTCTTTTATTGGATGTGTCGTACCTTGGTCAGATTGGTCATACAGCAGTCTGAAAGATTGCATCTGATTGACCTGCATCTATCTTTCTCTCCATTCTCTCACGACACACACACACGCATATGCATGCTACGCATTTGGCTGGCCTTCAAATATGTAGCGTCTCATCTTCATCTAAGCAAGCTGCCCCAAACCCCGGAAACCAGTTTGTGGGAAAAGTTTGATGATTGCCTCCTTACCCAGACCCCATTAGAGGGTCCTAAATTGATGTCTAGCTTCACTTGTCGCTTTCCTCGGTGGTCCGGACCTCCAAATCGGTGCTGCAATTATACCGTACACATCAAAGCTGTCAAGAAACGACTGTTAATGGTAATGATGTCTTTGATGTTTGCACTGAGAGTTGAATAAACAACGTTTGGCGTAAACCGAAGTAAATCTCTGCAAATCGATTAGCGCTAACTGTCGTTTTGTGACGAAACACCTGTCAGTGTGACATGGGAATAAAACAAACAGCTGTTGAAATGAGGAAATGATTAGCCACGATGGCATGAACTTTCTCAGTAGTGGAACGAAATGGGCAGTTTAACAAGTTGGCAGAGAGGAATACCTGCTGTTTTTGAGAGGAAAACACACCATAGTTATTCGCAGCAACATCGCAACCAGAAGTAGTTCTTTATTAGTTGGTGTTGGTGACTTGAATAAGGCCTCAATACAGTTGTGATGTGGTGACCTACAGGAATTTAAATGGAGGTGTAAAATACATATATGTGAAAATGGATTGTGGACCAATGCATTTTTTTACCATGGCTGGGCTACCGGCACGTTCTGATTGGTTGTCGCATTGCACAGCATTATGCTTTTAGTGTTGCCAGACAAATTGCTTTTCATTGGAAAATGAGGTTACATATGGTGTCAGTGTCAGAAAGGGTTCGAATGGTCACAGGCTTTTGATGCACAGGTGGTCTTCAGTGAAAGACATGATGATATTATCCATTTAAACCCATAAGATGAGCTAAGCATCCAGGAAATGACATCAGATGCGTAGCTTAATGACCAGGTTCCTTTCAGTTATCAGCTGTTGACAAAACACAAAGCTCAGAAATTAGTAAAGATATTATTCATTTCATATCATCATTTAATCGTTTAAATAAGGCTGCTTCAAACTGATAATGCTCCAAACCCGGTGAACGCATGGTCTCTCCTGAGGTCGCATCTCTGCTCTGTGTGTGAATTTCAGGATTATTTAAAACGCTCTCATCTGGTGCACAAAACATGTGGTAGCATTTACACACGCTTTTTTTTTTGGACACACGCCCCTTCATTTTTTTTCCCCTCATTTAATAGTTTCCATATCACACATTTGATCACCATTGATAAAAATCGACAAAAATAAAGAGACATATCCGTCCAGGAAGTCTGTTCTCTGTACAGTCTGACAGACCAAACGCCAGGCAAAAGTGTTACAAGAACTCTGGCCTTCTTTTAAGTGCCGTTTTCGCGGCTCAGTTCTGCATTATTACATATTGAAAGCATTACAACAGACACTTGGTACTAATTTAATCACAAATGTCGTCCTTGGTTTTTGCTTTAGCCCAAACGAGTGGCTTTAAAAAGTGCCCTCTTGTACAAAACATTGATCCCGGGGGGCTGCAGTTAGCACCTTAATCACAACAGGAGAGTGGCTTGCATCAAATCGACTGTGTTTTAAGACTCTTGGCACTTCTAGGCCAGACTCCCGAGTCTCTGCATCACGCAGGTGCGCGGCTCGTTCCCCTGGCGTGTGCAGAGGAAGGAGTGACTCACTCTGCATACTCTGATGTGACTCATCCTCTGTTGTCCAACTCCTTCATCACTCCCTCCACTTTTTTGTTAGGGAGTGTTTTTATTTCAGTGACTGAGATAAAGCATAGCCTTCATCTGACCCCGTACTTGTTCCCTTTTCCATCTCGTTGTTTTTCCATTCTTTGTTTTTGTTTTATCAATCCATATAGCTGTCAGTGTTTTATTTGTTTCTGCCCTCACCGCCTCCATCAATATTGTTAAACCAGGACGTGTGAAAAAATCACTTCCACTGTTTTTTTTTTAAATTAGTTTTATGGGCTGCACAGACGTACCGTGGAGCAGTTGTTGTTGTTATGTGGTTTTTGCTGCAGGGCCCATGTGTGACACATGGATATCTACTGGTGACCTAGCAATTGTTTATAGCAAAAAAGAAAACAAATTCTTCCTAAGCTGAAGTGTGTAAATTCTGTGGGAACACCCCACCAACTTAAACCCAACTGGTATTGGTTGGAAAACAGGAAGTCCCACCCCAAACTTATGCCATTGATTGAATCAGTGTGTTACCATGTTCAGGGGAAACCACATAAGATGACAAGATCTGTTTGTTATCATTAAACTAAGGTGCAAAGTTTCCTACTGAGGCCATTTATTAAAACTTATTTCCTCCATCCGAAGTCAACATGGTATTCTTAACCTATGACCCCCAACAACTGTTAAATATTTAGCAACTTGATAAATGACAGTGTGAGCTGCATCACTACACTGACCAATCAAAACAAAGCTCATTTAGATATAGAAGTCTTAAAGGCACAGTAGCCTGTTTAATACTTGAGGGTGGAAAATGTTGACGTAAACTGAATTCTGACTGCGTTCCATTGAAAATACTCAACTAATGCTGTAAGTAACCTGATTGTAGAATAAAAATCTTATTCCCGCATTGTTTTCGTTCACAGGCAGAAGGTCTGACTCCAGCGCTACAGGCGGAAATGGACGTGAAGGAAGCCATTCAGCTCCAGCAGGCCGAGAATGGAGAGGTGGTTCAAATCCAGATGCCCGTCAACACTGTCAACACATGAGACGTTCACACACAGACCTTCTCACGCAAGCGGAAGCGTGAATATTCAGCGAGACCATCAAGGAGAAGACTCGGCAGAGGAGAACGGATGCTTCAGCTCTCTGTTTCTCAAACCAAAAACTCTCCTGTCAACAATTATTGGCCAAACCAAGTAAAGCAATTAGTTTTAATGTGTCGGCTTCTCTTGAGAACAACTGCCAGCCCTCCACCCATAAGTCACAGCGTCCAATCTGCTTAGTAACTCATAAGCAACGGTGAATTCATTGCTGACCCATCAGATCTTTCAGAAACTTGTCACAACACTGAAGAAAATCTAACAGAAACAAATTACAACCTTTTCTTTTAGGGTCTGTCTCTGCAGAATCTCGTAAGCAAAAAACGACATGGAGATCTGAGGACACTGTTAAGCCATTGAGCTCCAGGTCCTTCTTATCTGATATCATGGTCCAGCAGCATTATATGAAATGCTTTGATTGATACACCAGATTCTTGTGTCTTTTTGGGATTTTTTTTGCTGTGTGTTTATATGGAGTACTAGGGATACTTTTAACCGCCCCTTTTTCCCTCATTAATATTAATTTGGTTTCATAATGGTTAGCCCAGATAATACCTTTATCGTACAACAAAAAGAACTACTGAAAGTTTTGTGATGCTTTTGTAGGACAGTTTAATAAAAACAGCAAAACATGATCATAATGAACTGTGTTAATGTAGTATATGGAATATGTACTTTTTCATAAATATTAAATACATATGAATATATTTGTGTATGAAGGATTTGTTTAAAATGATTAAATGATTGTTGTTTTCATGTACTGTGTCCTGAGTTAACTATGACATCAACTAGACAGCATCTGCCAGACAGACTCTGGTAGGACCCAGTTTTTGGCAGGTCATTGTAATTTGTCTCCGTGTGTCTGGTGATAAAAGCTGTGTGTGTGTGTGTGTGAGAGAGAGAGAGAGAGCGATTAATGAGTAATTGATGAGTAATTTTATGGGCATATTAGTACATTTGCAGTGTGGAAAATGTAAGCCAAATGTTTTGGTAAGACTATGTAATTATTATATCACTATTATGCCATTAAACAGTGGTCGGCTGACATTATATACAGTAATATAATACAGTATACAGTGCAATGCATAGAATACTGTAATGCAATTTTATTTCCACAATGACAGCAGCTGAAAAACATTGCACATTTCACCTCTTTCTGACTCACTTGATGGTTTTGTCTGAATGTTTTTTAACCATGAAAGGAAATTAGCAAATGAAATATTTAGGTTAGTGATCATGACAAATGGGCTTTCAAGGGCTGACTCATAAAATAGTTGCCCTAACCATAATGTAGGATTCGCAAAAACGAAGCAGCGATAAATTCAGTCACAACTCATTTAATAAATGTATTTTGTGTGACTCACTCGAATTGTGGTGATGAACAATTAGTTTCAGTGAGAATTCAACGTTAGATGATGAATTAATGACCAGTTGTTGTGGTTGTGAGCTAATGAGTGTGTGATTAGAAGTAAAAAGAGTCATTGCTCTGTGTTTGATTAATATGTGTGTATTTTTAGTCTAGTTGAACATAACGCCATTGACTCCAGAGGACCTTTAAGTTCTCTCACATCGCAACGTTTTCCGTAAGCCTTAAAAATTCCCATTTTGACTCCCTCCTGTCTAATGGGATTTATTCAAGCTCTCCCACATAAAAAAACATGGACGGCATATCCTGGATCCGAACACAGATTTAGGTTTTACAACACGGGCCCGCTGGGCAGTTGTCATGGAGAAAGTACAAGATGCATTTGCGAGTTGCCGACTCATCCTGTCCCACTAGTGCGAGTTTTAATCAGATGTGTCTGTCAGATTATTTGCATCTTGTGTGCAGGGGCGAGGAAAACAAAGAGTTTTTGGAGCTTTGTTGAGTTTTCCCACGCACCCTGTAACACAATGGTGTATTTTGGAGAGCGTGCAGAACTCTGTATAATCGCTGATAAAAACATCTCTCTGTTTCACTTTGTTTTCCTACAGTCTCAAAATCACTGATTAGCTCTTCTCTATACGGCCTCCATCTATCCCCCCAAAGGAATCTCTTTATTTATGTCTATATCTTTTTCATAATTCTGTTTTTCTCACCCTCCCACACTCCTCTGGTTTGTTCTGTTTTGTGTTTTGTCCTTTTCCCCTGAAACTCTGTATTGGTCCTGTCAGGTTTTGGAGCTTAAAACCACATTCTGACTCCCTTGTCTCTAAACGGACCTAGTCAACCTCTCCCCTGTTCCAGAAGATGGATGAAACATCCCAGAATATATCAGTCTGTACGTTTCAGATTGTAAAACCCAGGCTGATGGCCAGGGGCTGCTGGAACTGTTGTCATGACAACAACCCAGATTCCGTTGCTATTTGTTGGTTTGATAACCTGTTGTTATGAGAATGTATTGGGTCAATAGCTCTATACAGGTATTTTCCATTTTCATACTGGAAAATTGAAAATTAAATTTAAACCCACAATCATTGCTTACACTTCTTTTTGAGTATTTAGATGAACTGTCTTTAAAAAATTGACATGAACATTCCTTTTATTTACATTCTGTACATTTACATCCTATTTTGACAAATGATCAAGTTTTAATATTGATGAACATTTATATGAATAATTTATGAGTTTTCAAGTCTAACAGTTATATTATAGGACAGAATATGTCTGTCTGTCTCCTACTGGCTTGACCCAAATTTCCACTCCATATTTTACTTCATTGGTCTGGTTTAGTCTAGAATTTGTTTTTTTTTTAGTAAAAACAAAAGTGGTCTGTCTCCAGACCGATAAATCATCACTTTACTAATCAATGACTAAGTGCATAATGTTGGCCCAAGAATAGCAAACAGAAGACAAGGTCAGATTTTACGATTCCAGCTTTTCGTAGTGGCATGTTTTATGTTTTCGACTTCTCTCTTTGTTTTTGAGTTCATGGCAAAGTCTTGAGTACAACAGTTGGGGTGAGATCATGTTTTTCGCGTGGACTCATGTCTACAGTGACTTTTACAGGTTTTTGGTACCGTCAAGAACCATCTGCGCTGATTTAAAGGGGTCACAGACATGACCTCCGTGAGCAATGTCAAAGCAATTTCTCAACCTCTTCATCCTCTAATATAATTAAACCTTGTGTTGAGAAATGATTCATGTGATGATATGAACAGACAATGCTGGTCCAAAAACCTTTTACATCATTTAAGACACCATGAAATGTTTTCGCACACAATGCTTGTTCCTAATTCTTTCAACAATGACATAAAATATATTGCATAACAATGAAAATAGGACAATAATCACTTCCACAGATTCACAAATTAAACAACAGGGATGACTGTTCAATGACTCTTGTGGAGTTTTTATTGCCTTACAGTAAGCAGCCTTGATCTGAAAAGGTGAAATATGCACTTATTATGCAAACCTTTATTCATCCGCAATGAATTGGACAAACAGATAGACACACTATTAATTCAATTTAGCTGAGTCCTTTTTTAGGGAATTAAGTTGCGAATGGGATGTTTTCCATGTATATAAACAAGGCAAAGAAGAAAGTATTTGTCAATTTTTACGTAAATTGCAAGTTTTATTATTTATGTTGTTAAATATATTAAATATATGATATGCTTAATATATTCACATAGCCTTCGTTATTATAAATAAAATACGTTTTGTGGATTAATGCATGTATGAAATCACAGATTTACACAGGTGTATAGCAGAATCGGCACATATGTTGTTCATTAAATAACTGGACATGTTCATCTAAGGTTTGACAGCCAGAAACAGTCAAACATTGAAGCATTGAAACAAGTTCATCTGTTGTGCTTCAAGCTGTAAGTTCAACAGTTTTGCTGTTTTATTTTGAATAAACGTCACTGTATGTGCCATTTTTGTCACCTACTGCAATGACATGCCATAGCTAATGCAGAAACGCACTTACAAACGACTATAGTATATGACTATTAAAGCTGTTATTATTATTATTGCATATAATTCTATATGCTGAAGCATTTGGACAGATTTGGAGAGAAGTCCAAACGTGATTACTTAAGTTCTGGTCAGTTAGAGGTTAACTGGTTAGTTGCGCTCTGGTGGTTGGGCAGGCGCGGAGCTGCTGCGCTCTGACGCGGTGATGGAGAGCCCAGAGATGCGCTACCGCTCGTAGAGGATACCGCGGTCGCGGCCGAGATTTCCCCGGTGCTCCTGCCAGCAGCTGTAAGTTTGCCCGGTTTCTGCGCCGACACTTTAAAACACGGGTGAGTCGGTTGCTTCCTCCATTTTCAGCGCACGCTGAGTCCAATGACACACCAGTGTTAACTACAGCGCATCTGCACGCTGGAGATCACGTACAGACTATATCTGTCTGACAGGTTCATTGACAGGCATCAGGGGCTGAACGGAGCTTTACTTTGCGGTTAATGACAGTTTCGTACTAGTTCCGGGGCGAGTTAAGCAAGTTACAGCGCGTTTTAAAAGCGCACGTGTTGGTTATCAACATACTTATGATGCTGCATGCAAGTCAACCATGTTACTATTGTTGCCACTAGAATATAACAGAAATATTGCAGAAGTTTCTTTGAGCGCTTGAAAGAGATTCTTTAATTTTTTTTTATCAAACTATGTCAAACTGCTTTTGAAAAGTGCAAAAGTTTTCTAACAGTGTTTGATCGTTGATCGTCATATGTAAGGTGTTTAAACATGCCTAGAAGTCATATTGTTGTTTAGTGGCTTTAAAGCTATTTAGGTATATTAGTGTATTCCCTCGTTTAAACCCTTTAGCTGACACATGCAGTCTTTGTCTTCTGAGAAAACAGACCAAAAATATTGGTGACTCATGTTGCACTTAGGGGTGTTTGCAAATGTTTGTCCAACCAGATGTTCTAGAATGAAATTGTCCCTCCTCCTAATTCTATCTGCTTCTAACCAGCAATAGCAAACAAATCATATTTATTTTATTCAATCATCAACTGGCTGTAAAAACATTACTAGGATTTATTATGAAAAGCTGCCCAGTAAGATTTTGTCACATTGTGATATAAATTAAATGGTGACGGCTGCTTATAAAAAAAACCCTTTAATATCGCAAGTCTCCACTTCTTATTTAAACAGGACGTACATCAACACAGGAAGGAAAACTAAAAATTAAAAACTAAAAATTGAAGCCAGCCGAACAGTACATGAGATGCCATGAGCTACAGTCAATTTAGTTCAATTTGGTTGGTTTATGCTGTGGCATATGTGAAGCCCCGCCCACTGTACAATCTCATTGGTCTAAACATATCGCTCTATACGCCCTTGTTTAACATTAACTATGTTCTGATTGGCTGTGACTAGCTGTTTGTCATGTTATTGAAAACTTCGCACCTGGTACCCAGTCTGTTACCTGTGCAACCTTTGAAAGTTGTTTATCCATCACCAATAAATTAACACTTTTATTAAGCATCATGTTGGTTTTAAAAGTGCAACCCTTCAGCAAATCCATGGGATGCTGAGAGACACCAGCTGTACCTTACATGACCTAAATAGAAGCTTAGCAACTGGGACTTTCCCAGGCCTCACAGAATGTTCTGTAGTTAACTATTGTTAACACTTGCATCTTAACCAAAAGCATCTGCATTATACTGATGACTCAACCGACTAATTAACAAAACTGTTTGGGTAACTATTGTTCAGTCCATCAGATTAACTGGTTATGAAACACAGCATCTTTCTCATTGTGGAATTGATTTGAAACATTCTGATTTGAAACATACTGTAAACATCGCACACAGTATTATACAATATTAGACAAAAATCATACAGTAAAAGCAAAACTAAATAAGGTTAGGCTGTCACATAAGACTGGTAAAGCATGGTGCTAGCAACACCGCAGTCAGAGGTTTATGTAGCCTGAACAGAATTGAAGTTGATTTGGATAAATGTGTTAAATGCATTAAAGAATTTCCCAGAATTTGAAAAGAAAACTCTCAGTTTTTAGTGAATGACAGCACAATACAGGCCGTTTTATCTAGAGGAACAGCTACATTCTGAGAACTGTGTTTGTATTGTTTTTAATGTTTCTCTGATGTGTTTTGCTGTATGAAATCTTCCATTTGGAGATTATTTTTGGTTTAGTTCTTC
>JBAJNP010003699.1:0-37784 GCA_036877545.1 Yasuhikotakia modesta | reverse complement strand
ATGGAGGGAGAGAGAGAAAGAAAGAGAGAGATGGAGGGAGAGAGAGAGATGGAGGGAGAGGTCATGGCTTTAGACAGACCCACAGATCTGTAGGTGTTACAGGTCACAGATTCTGACCTCCACCTCCAGCAAACAGTGTCTGCAGTCAGACGAGTTTCTCTGAACTGTCAGAATGTGTGAGCAGAGCTGTTTTAGAGAAGCATTAATATGAATGAGCATTAATGTGATTCACAGGTATAGGTTCCTGCCCACAGCAGCTAAAACTACCTGTGTTTATTCTGTAGAGCAGCATCTTTATTTAAATCATCACCAGTGTCATTATTCACATCATCTCCAGTCAGTCATAACATCCATCAGATCAACAGAGTCACTGTAATAATGCCTCATAGATTCCCAGTCAACAGAGAACGTTCTGTTAACGTTCTGGTAAAGTTCTCTTTAATAAAAATATATCATGTTTAAGCTAATATATATATAAAACGTGATTTTATTGTATTAATTTTATCTAATGTTGTATTAATATTACATTTGTGTTTTGGCTTTAACGTTTTTAAAATGTTTCACTAACAACTTAAAAATAAAACTTTTGAATATTAAAAGTTGATTATTATTATATTTTATAGATATTTTTTTTAAGTTTAACATGTAAAAATGTGAATGTTTCTAGAACTTTTAAAATACCTTTTTTAACGTTTTTGTTAATTCATGGAAACATTATTACAACTGAGTTTTGATTGGCCCTTCGTTAAGGAAACTGCTTGACATGCACAGCATGATCTTAAGACAGTTCGCTGTTGCATTATGGGATTTCCAGGAAGTTAAACATTCACTGGCACTAAAGCAAATACCATCATCTTCATTTCACCTCACTCAGTCCCCGATGCTTTCATGTTGTTTCTTTCAAACGGCAGACGTGAGGTAAATTTTCAGTGCTGCTGGTTACTAATATAATGAGGCAGAGACCCGTTTTGGGCCCAAATGGCAGTTTTTGTGTAGAAACACAAAGATTTTGATGAGGCTGAAAGCGCAGACCCCGTCTCCACTGTGTGTGTGTGTGTCTTGTTTCTACAGACTGTAATTGTAACAACTTTGGCTCAGACTCTGACCGCTGTAATGGCACAGGATATTGTAAATGTAGAGATGGAGCAACAGGGGCTAAATGCAGTGAGTGTCTGCCGGGATATTTGTGGGACAATGGCTGCAAATGTAAGTAGAACTTTTACCCAACCTTGTTGTGTTTTGGCTGGGAGAGAGCGGCTTGGTTTGCTTACAGCACTTGGAACAGAACTCAGACCGGCATCCGTCGCAGGCTCAGTCGCATCTGTTGTGCTGCTTTATTTGTGGTTTATCTGCAGATCTAGTTGTGCAGGGATGACTGTCATCATTATTATTATTAATTCATTAAATGATTTATTAGAATTGTTTTCAATAGTAGTATTCATGTTCTGGTCCAACGCACAGAGAAAAGCAATGCAAATAAATCCCAGGGAAGATCCATGCATGCGTATTTGCACCGATTCTAGCGCAGGACCTGCGAGAATGTGGGCAGATGATGGCAGGCAGCTGAGCTAATATTTGCAGTGAGCAGAACTTGATGCCTGTGCTAATGCTACGCTGTGTTTTCTGGCTGTTTGCTGTTATGGCCGCAGCGACGGCTGGTGCAGTTCTTGGCTCTGAGCGCTGCGGTCGTAACCAACTGCAGGTCAAGCTTTCATTTGTATTCACTGCTGTGAGCTTCCAGCTTCAGAGGTTAACGTTTACTGAAGCCTCTGATAACACAACGGCTGCGATGAACAGGAAGTTGCATTTAATAACTTGAGGTGGTAAATTTGGTAAATTTTTGTATTTTCTGCTGTTGTGCATTAAATGCAACGATGCGAGGTGGTTATGCAAGGGTGACATGCAGCAGTTACTCGCTTTACTGTCTGTTATGTAAGAAATAAAGAAAGTATTTAAGGTTCACACCAGCAGTTTATATAAACATCCATTTTCCACCAGCATGCTGAAAGAGGCAATACCATGTGACTGTTTTCAGCCAATGGTATGTAAGATGGTAACACACCATAATCATTTTAATTTGATGTTGTCATCAACACAACAGCTTTCTGTTTGACGCCGTAGATGAAGGATTTAAGCTCATTTTTGTCTCAAATCCCACAGGCCAAAACGTTTGTGGAAAATCATAAAATCTGAGGCTTTTTTCCAGATGAAATTCCAGTATGCAATTAAAGCTCAAATCTTTTGTCAAACAAGCCTTTGTTTCCCATCGCGCTACACAATCTACTGTCTGTTCTCTATAAATATTATTCCTCTTATCAAAAGCAAACCCATTAAACTGCTCAATTTATTCTCTTGTTAGGGTTTATTTACATGGCAGTAAATTATGAATGGGCAGGACTGATGGCTGTTCATGCATCTTTACTTTAAAGATGCCTCTCTGTCACCATCTCTGTTTGAAGCATCAAATTGTAGGTTGATTTTATTTATGCATGTTGAAGCCTGGCAGCTCAATAACAGTTTCTGATTTATTTTGATCTAAAACAAAGTTACAGATCTTTAAACTGGTTTCCTGGAGTTTGTAAAATAATCTGCTGCTCTTAAAGTTAATATAAGAAAAGTTAGATAAGTGTGACACACACCGGTGTGTGTGTGTGTGTGTGTGTGTGTGTGTGTGTGTGTGTGTGTGTGTGCTGCAGGCTGCAGAGGTTAAACTGTTTGTTACACCTGAAGGCTGTGGTCTTAACCAGCAGTTAAAGAGAGTAAATAGTTTCTGCCCCCCTCTGTTTGAAGCTGTTTGTTAGCCCTCATAAAAACCATAAATCACCGACAAGTCTTCACTCGAATCCTTTTCCTGGTCACCAGGTGACATCAAACCAGAGACAGAGAGATGTGTTGCGTAGCAAACAGTGTCTCAGAGTCTGTCTTCAGACGGGACGCAGGATCTTGCCACAGGCCACACTTGTGAAAGAGGTAATCTATCACTTTACTCTCTTTCCCTCAAAGAGGAGCTGCTCTCAAACCCTGAACCCGGCACTCATTGCCTCCCGCCTCTGTTTGTCCACCGTCTCTGTCATGGACTGATGTTTAGATTCCAGTTCAGATGTCCATAACTATTGTCAGTATTAACTCAGCTAACAGGTATGTTTTTATTTCAAAATGTTTTTCTTAAGTTCTTTTGAAAAACAGCGAAGATTTTTTAAATGAATTAAAATATGTTTAAATAACATTTTTTCAAGTAAGCAATAACATTAATACAACGTTAAAAAACTGGAATGTGAGCTGTAAACGTTTCTGTGTACAGAAATGTTGAAATGTTGGAATGAGTCTTGACATGCAGAGCCTGACAACAGACTGAAGATCCAGTCGTTCAGTGCTGCGGTGTGTTAATCACAGATTAACACCCTCTCACAGGTACAACGTCTGGCTCTTGTTCTGTGGGACGCTTGCGGCTTTTCACCAGGTGACAATTGATCTGCATCGTAAAAAGACTCGGCAGTGATGGACAGAGGGAATTATGGACACAAACGGGGCTCGTTTTTCCCTGACTCAACCATAAAGCTCACATCCACACAGGAGATGGAGAGCGAGGCCGGAGACCATGTACTCCTGCCAGCTTCCTAATCAGCCTCTTATGTCCCGAGAGTTACACCTTCTCCCTCCATCATCCAGGTTTCCTGTCAGTGCGATCTGTCCAAAAATAGCTCAGTTACAGCCATTAAACACGTGCTGTAACGCACAAGCCCTCACAGAAGTGTTTCTCTGCAGCTTACAGACACAAACTCTGGAGTCTTCATCAGCTTTTATTTGTCTCTGTTGGTTTGATCGTTTGCTCTGCGGTTTGTTCGCCTGCAATCTGTTCAACAACTTGCTTCCAAAAGGATGTTTTCAATGCACTGATGTCCAGTATGCTGATAAACCTGAGGGGGGCATAAAAAACCCTGTCAGGGATGCATAGAAAAGCACAGACTCTTGATGACTCTGGATTCATGTCAGTTTTGAGGTTTGATTCAGAGATTTAGTGGAAGTGGTTTGTGTGTCCGTGATGTTAATGGTTAGAAGTGGTATTTACTGTGTGTTAAATCTAGAAGTGCAACACAAACAGTTTTATTAAGTTTTATTTAGAGATAATAAAATAAACATTCTGAATTATTTGTGTTTAATCAAGACTTAATCAGAATTTTTTATCAATTTTTTCACTTATGAAATTCTATTAATAATGATATTAAGTTTTCTACTTGTGCTTCATTTCAATCGATACTTTTCCTGCACTTTGTATTGACTATTTCTGTCTATTTTCAGCTGTAGATGAATATATGATATCTCAGCAGAGATCTCTATGTAATAATAGATGTGTTCATGTTTGTTTGGGTGTGTGTGTGTTTTGCTGACCCTCTCCCTCTCAATGCCGCAGCCCGGGTGTGTGACAACGAGCTCCTGCGTTGCCAGAACGGCGGCGTGTGTGTGAACAACGTCCGTTGTCAGTGTCCTCCGGCGTTCACCGGTCTGCTGTGTGAGAAGCCCCGATGTGAGAGCGAGTCGGGCGGCTGCGGCGGGTCACACTCGGGACAGGCCTCCCTCCGGCCCCCTGCGTCCGTACTGCTTCTGCTGCTGTCCGTCCTGGGTCCCAGACTCCTGGCGGAGGCTTGCTGGACCTCAGCGCTCTGAGATCTTTACCAGCTTGTGTCTGAGCAGCGCACCGCCCCACCGACACTCGGCCAGCCCAGTGGAATGTGCCCAAACATCAGAGCGAAATTTGAGAGGACGACATGAAAATACAATAAATAAATACGTCAATAAAAAATAGTATTTATAAAAAATTGATTCCATATAAAAATCTTAAAGTAACAAAAAAAACAAGGTGTTATTTATAGAGTTTATCTGAGCATACGCTTCATAAAGCAAATAAAAGGAAGTAGAAATGTGAACTAAGCCATAATAGATACCGACTCCCCGACAGAACCAGAACCACGGGATCAGAGGACAGACTCATCCCTTTATCACCATGGCAACGGGGAGCTGCCTTCCGCCTGCGGCATGCGCAGTCGCCCCTAACCGAGCTGTTCTGGGTATCACGATGGCTTGACTGCTTTAGCTGTTGATACAGAGCGATGAGAAACTGTCCGGATTGTGTGGCAACTGCAGAAAAAATTAAAAAGATGGTAAAAATAAAGAGAGAGTTAATAATGACCGACTCACGAAAAGAAACATAAGCATTCTTTGCTGTCAGTGCATTGTGGATATATGGAAATCTATTCTGACTGTCACATTTGATCCGCTTTCAAATTGAGCTCCTACCGCCAGCACCCCCTCGCCCCCCGCCCCAAAAAACTTTAGAGTGTCCTTTGTATGAAAGCCCCGTCCCTCCTTCACCCTGTGCTTCTGTGAAAGTTACTCTGTCACCCTCGCTGAGAGATGTTTGGTTTTATGTTTTTGTTCCGTTCGGTCTGTGTGACGTCAGTCACACCCGTGAGGCACAGACCCGACCCCTCCAAAATGATTCTCAAGCCTCCCATAATGTTGAAGCGTGACGGACTGTTTACTGAGGCCACGAGATGTCAGAGATGTTTCACTCCGGCAGATGAAGCGCTGAGACAGTCATCAGTGTAGTTAATTTTTGTATTACAGAAGTTATTTTCTTGACAGAGTAAAATAATGTAGAACATATACTTTTTTGTATTATTGCTGAAATGTGTTTAAAGGCAACATTTTAGTGTTCAATCAAGGTGCAAAACAGAGTTAAATATTCGGTTATGTATGAGGTTTTATTTTATTTAATATATATATTTTTTCTTCATTTGGATTGTGAAGTTTTCCTGAAGTATATTGGCATTGTGCTGGCATCAAAGAATATGAGTTTACATACAGTATATATACTGTGACGTATACAGTACAGCATATATACAGTATATAAGTGTTAAAAAACTAAATCACACCAAAGGACATTCTAAATGTTTCTTGTTGCTTTACCACTGAAAACTTTAAGTGAATAAAACTTTAAAAGGACTTTATTAGCTGTTGTTCTGATTCATGTGTCGATGTTTCTAAAGTACACAAACGCTAAATGGGAAATTTGTTGCCACATTGAAAATGCAATAAATAATTGCACGTGTCTTTATATAACATGCATATAAATTGCATACTTTGCAGAACGGTGGAAAATGCTTTAAGCCTCAGAATTTTCTGCACACCATTTATCTTGAACTCAATACAGTAATGATTTGTTTCAGTGAAACGCATTATCGGATGGGCAGAATTAAATATTAACATCTATTGATGTCTCTTTGAGAGCCTGTTTTATGGAGTTGGTCTTGCCTGTGAGTAAACGGCCCATCAATCGCACAGGCTTGTTTAAAATAGAAACTTTTACAGCTGTACTGCAGCCCTGCAATTAAATATAAATGATTTTTAGACACATTTGTCTAAAACATCTGCGACGATTCATGAGTAACTGGACGCTGATTTATTAATCCATATATTAAATGTGTGTGAAGAAGAGAAACATGATCAGTCATTTTGTTGCTCATTTACAGTTTTTGCAACGATAGGAACTAAATATAAACAATGTGATTAAATTAGTTACAGGATCCAAAACTATCTTTTGTCTGTCAGTTTAAAGTGTTTTATTTCTGTAGGTCCAGACTAGCAGATGTTGAGACGCTGTGATGATGATGATGATGATGATGAAGTGAGTGTGAGTTACGCTGATTTAAATGAAGCTTCATCCAGCCTGCAGTCGATCAGAGATTTGCATGATCCTAACAACAGTAATTGTCGTCCCCTGATGTGATGTTCATTCCATGACCTGCTCATCCCTGCGGCGGGTCGGAGGAACGATCGTGTTACTCTGTTTCAGGCTGATAATGTCTTTGGATGTGCCGTCGATGAGAGGGAACAGCTGATACGAGCCGCTGTCATCCTGTGACCCGATGCATTTATACACATGAGCCATAGCTGCACAAAACACTTCAGCTTTTTTTTGTTCTCCAGCGTTAATATTTACTAATGAAGAACCAAATTATCTTTCAGTTGTGATTTTAGTCTTTACATTTGTTTTAAATAAAATATTTGTACTTTTAAAATAACATGTCAGTTTACAGAACAAAAACATCTTGCAAAAGTGTCACCCAAAACATTCACTTCCTTCTATACATACATGTGCATTTAATTAACACGTCCTCTGGCTTATGCATGCAGATATAATTTAACCAACACCACTGGTGTTTACCCAGACGCAGAACATGCATCGCTGGCCGGATAACCACTACAGCTCACAACACTCTATACATTTGCTCAGTATTGGTTTAGAGCTCCAACTTTTTCTTCTTTAAGGAGACAGACATAAGCAACACTGACAGAGAGAATAAACAAGCCAGAGATCCGTACAGCAACAAACTCTGTGATCAAACCTCCAGCAGCCAGAAGCTGCTGCAGTCTCTGCTGTTCAGAGAAACACGCTGATTATTTTCTCATCCCTGCCGTGTGTTTCAGTCCGTCTCCATCTCGTCTCGTCCTGCTCTTTTAGTTTTAGGAATCTTGTCAGAATCTGTCTTCTGTTTAAATCTGACTAATACTGAACAAGGGCAAAAAAAATAAAATTCTTGTGGTACATTTTCTACATCTCATGAATAACTTCATTTGATTACACAGATTAAAAACAGAGCGTTTATTTAACGTTAAATGAATTTTATTACAGGGCTTCTGCATTAAATCTTACTGCAGGTACAACAATACAAGCACTTATGATTTCTCACATATATTTTAAATAACTTCACATGGACGGATTCAGACGCTCGTCTCAGCAGCGGGTGAAGATTTCGTCTCTGGAAGCAACATTAGCACAGTTCAGACTCTCAGACGAGTGACAGACTTCTGTCAGATCATTATCCAGTATTGAACTTCTCTCTTTTCTTCCCAGAACAAAAGGCCGGTTTTGGCTTTGGATCTAAGCCTCCCGCTCCAACAGCACCGGCGCTGAGATGCTCTGCTGATAGCAGAAACTGTCAGTATAAACACAGCGGCGCTTACAGCATGTGCCATTAAGAAAAAACCCAGTGTGAAAAGCACTTCCTGTGTCTGTAAAACATGACAACAAAAGTTCATCTTTGCATGAAGATTATGATCAGTGTTACAGTAAAATACATATAATGTAAATTTCATAGTAAAAAGTTTGTAACTAAATGTTACAGCAAAAACATATTATAAACATTAGTCAACGTTCTGAGAACATTAGCTGGGCTGACAGCCACCATGAATAGGCAAATAAAGACTATATGTTATTTTTGTAACGTCTGAATCTTCATGTAAACGGACTGAACATCATTTACACCCATTACACAAAAGGGCTTTATAGGGTTTTAATTAGAGAACAATTGCAGGTGAAAGAGTTTTGCAGACGCTGTAGTTTAACTTTATTGTTTTATCTTAATGAGCTGATGTAGCCGGTAGCCCAGATTATTCTCCACAAATTCATTAAACCGCAGAGCTTGTGACAAATGCACACAAATAAAAATAAAAACATGTTTTGGCATCGACTCGTCCCCGGAGCAAACGCAGGTGTATGACTGAAGATTATTCCTGCCGCTGGTTTCACACACTACTCACAGAATACAAAACTCAAGCACAGAGATCCAAATACACAACAACTACTGCTCTCTCTCTCTCTCTCTCTCTCACACACACACACACACACACAGTAGTAATCATATTTTCTATGGCAGTGGGGGAAACAGGCGTTTTTTGCAGCAAGATAAACTAAAGATGTAAATGTATTATTTAGACCTGCGGCCCTTCAGCAGAAGATAAGAGTGTGACCAGCAGACACTGAGAGAGTCATTTCAGTGGATGAACGTGCAGAAACACACACACACATATACACTTACACACACACGTGTACACAAACACACATGCACTCAAACACTCACACATACAATCACACACACACTCACTCATATCCCAGCTAACAATGTTTTGGTTGTAAGAACATTTTCTTAAAGTTTTTATTAAGGAAAAATGTAATTTTTAAAGTCCTAGGACAATTCAAAATTTCTAAGATGTTGTATTAACATTATTGCTTGGTTATTCATGTTTTAAACGTTCCACTAACTGCTGAAGAATGTTTTTAAAATATGACACATAACATTAAAGTTTTAGTCTTCAAGACCAAAGACGTTCTGATAACTTTAAGAGAACTTTCAGAGAACTTTCAGAGAACGTAAGTCAGCTGGGATCACAGCATTAAATGACAATATCCTGTTTCAAAGCTTTTATCAGCTCTGTGTTATTATGAATTACTCTGAATTTCGCTCTAAACCAAACCTGCCAAACTGAAGGAAGTGTCACAACAACAAACAGCTTCAGTTTGCCAAACCGCCTGAAAATAAAAATAAACAAGGTGTGATTTCAGGTTATGTTAATAATTCTACAGCAAGTGAACACATCACATGATAGACCTGTTTAACACAAACAGTCTGTAAGTCTTGTGAGACTTACATTTATTCATTCTTAGATGCTTTTATCCAAAGAAACTTCCAGAGAGGAAGAGCTTTAAACATTTCATCCCAACAAGCTCAGAGTTTGATGTTTGAGGCAGAATGAACACAATGTTTCTTTTATATGAGAAAGAACATCTGAGCGTTAGGGATTATTCAGACGTGTGAGAATCAGGAGTTTAAGGGATCAATGTTTTTGCGAAACAAGCAAAACTGTACATTTCAATAGTTTGGTTTACAGTTTATTTAAGGTTTAGGTTTGAACAAAACTAGGTTTGACAGTGTTTAAAAATTGCATGATTTGAACATTCCTAGATCATTTAAAATAACATTTTTAAAGGTTTGGTACTCAGAAAAACATTGAGTATAACATACAATTGTTACACGTTAACTCCCCTCCGCAAAACATGTTTATCTGAATAAAAGAATTAAAATCACCACCAGTTTTAGGCCGGATTTCTACAGCGACTGAACGCATTTATAAGTGCTTCTCTCAGAACATCAGATTATTAAAGGTTGTGCTGTAAAAGCACAAATCCTGTGTTTCAATCGCAGGTCATCAGAGTCTCACGTCTCTCTTCAATTCCTCTAATCATCTGTTCACAAACGTCCCGCTGTGAGCGTCCAATCAGCTAATGAGCGTCTCAGAGCTCCACCTCCAAACCCTCTCTGCCGATCCGACCGAAGCCGGATCTCCAAGAGAAAGTGACGCTCCAGGCTGAGGAATTTAAGGATGTCCAGTTAATTAATGGCCACCAGATGTCCCTTATTAGGCTAATGCTCTTCTCTGTGGTCTCTCAGGGGAAGCGAGTCTAACTAGCAGAGATGGTCAGAATTAGGACTAAAAGTACAAAAGCCATAAAAAAAAAAACTCCGACCCAAATTTGGCGGATCGCATGCACTGCTGTGACCCAACCCAGCTAACAGGGAACATTCTCAGAACATTGACCAACGTTCTCTTAAAGTTATCAAAGAAACGTTCTTACAGTAACATTAGTAGAACTGTTTTAATATCATATATATACATGTTGTGTCATCTACTTGCTCAACAAATAAATAAATAAATTGCTCATTTTAACCATTAAAAAGTTACAGTTTGCAGCTTTAATAAAATTCCATCATTCATTAAATGACATTAATATTGTAAGTTCATGAGGAATATAATCAATGGTACGTTAACCATAATTTTAGGTGTATATAAACAGCCCCCTATTGTTCCTTCTGCACCAATTGTGTCTGTCTAACTCCTCCTCTATTGTAATTTACCTCATTTTATCCAATCCTGTAGCGCGGGGGGTGTTGCTCACACCTCAAGCTCCTCCTCCTGGGACAGCAAAAATGTGTTTACAATGACTTAATATTCCAGGAATCACAAAACATACAGAATTTATTTACACAAGCTTTAAAGAGAGAGTTTAACGTCGTACCTGCAGTCGCTCCTGGCAGCAAAACTGGTGCCGACAGGAAGCAGTGGGGAATATAAACAGCGGTGTGTTCACTCGTGTCTGACAGGCATCACCCCTCAAAACACACAAACACCTTCAGAGTGGCAAACAATAGGGAAGTAACATTTTAGCACATTGCTTCACAGTCAGAATAAACTTTATTCTCACTTACGCTTACACAAAAACTCAGCTTCCAACTCGATGAGAAAATAAACAGAACATACTAAATAAGAATATCATTATATAGAGAGAAATAAACAGTAATGCACAGACTCTGTGCTGTATAAACACTGTTTAATATCAAGAAACATAGTGCAACTATATATTAATGCAACAATATAATTTTGTTCAAATATGTCAGAAATCGAATCAACAGGCTGTGATGCAAACAACAGAATTACAGACTCAAACGATCTCTGAGGAACTTTAATGCTAAATGAAATTTCATCTGCGTTTAATAAAGTATTTCACTGAAAACAGTTTAAATGTAAAGTTCATCTGTGTTCAGCCGTGATTGGTGGAGTTTTATTGTCGATATGTTTCAGAGCATTAAGAAAAACTCTCTTTAGAGAGAAAGAGAGAAAGAGAGAGAGAATAGCTGATGCCATCACATTTGTGGATGACAAATGGAAGTGGAAGAATATACCTGCAGGCGTTCAGCGAGAGCTCCTGGGATTTGACACAGACTCACCGGAGCTCAAAAATTCACCTGCTGGAGCAACGACACAATTCCAAACATTTATAGCATTGAGCTTATAGCTCCATAATGTTTAATGACCAATGCAGAGATGTACTTAAATTATATTAAATATTATATATCATACATGTCAAACATCCTTACGTTGTTAGTGGAGCATTTTAAAAGCATTATCAGAAATGATAGAATAGCATTTTTAAAAAGCAATAGTTGTAATACAATGTCTAAAAACTAGTTTTAACATATAAGTAATTGGTTATTTGGGAAATGTTCTGGCAACTTAACGCTGTAGGTTGTTTCTGACGGCAGAGAGTTTCTGTGTTTTCCAGAGAGATGAAGACATTTGTTTGGTTTATCAGCAGATCAGAATCGTTGCCGGATCAAGTCACTTTCTCACCCGCTGATACATGAACAGGAGAGATGTCAGTTCCTTCCACCGAGAGCATCATCAGATCACTGCTGCGATTCCTCTCACCACACACTGCGGCTTCCTCTCAGAAGCTGTACAGATGCTCTTATCTTATCAGCCTCCTGTGCCGGATAGACTGTCAGTGTGAGATACACTTCCAGTCAAGCCAGAGACCGGTTGTTAATGGATTCTGTGTGTGTGGGATCTGCTGTGTAATGTTTCCTGGGACCTCCGTGTTTATTACAGCACCTCTGTTACTTCTAGAACTGAAACCTTTAGACCAGAGTGTGGAGCGTTTTAACGGGATAGTTATCCAAAAATCACTTAACCTCACGTCATCCCATCCTCATGACGCTTCTGTGGAACACAACAGAGCAGCAAAAGTTAGAACTTAACATTCAGTCAACGTTTGTGCAAACTTACTGTTACTGCAACTCAAAAATTCAGAATGGAATAAACAGACACACAATCTTTCAGCTCTGCTCAGGTGTGCCGGAAACAAACTCCTACAGAGTTCTAAGATATCCAGAGAAAAGCGCAGCGGACGGACAGAAGAAACCACTGGAGAACGGTGGATTTATTTCTCTGAAAGGAAATGTGATGTTGCCGTTATTGCATCAGGGGACATGTTGGCATGTGGATGTGAAGAACAGGACGTGATATTTACATGACGGCTCCCAGATGGCTGCCGGGACAACGGCGAACAGCCAATCGCTGCCACACGAGGCCTCGCCGAGACGTTACCATCCACTGCAACCTAAAAGCAAATCCTGTCAGCTCTTTACTGCTTCTCTAAACGTGTTTAGCATTGAGCACCAATATTAAAAAACAATATCCTCCACACACCGCAGTATAATATTTAAAATACCAAGCAGAGCAGAGGTGGAGGTTTAATCCAGACGAGACAAACACAAAATCTCAGGCTTTTTCTTAAATGTCAAAGACGTTCCGTCTCGCAGTGGCTGGTATAAAAGGCAGCTTGTTTGTTTTGTGGATGGATGTCAGTTTTGATGTATCTGAACTCATCTTCAGTTCCAGGCTGTTGTTCCATCATGTTCTCCACCTTATTTCTCTAAATTTGCATGGGAAGATGAGCGTGTACCGCAGGGGCCGTGAGATGTGGGGAACTCAAGTCTTCTGTCGCAGAGAAGTCCTTAAATCAGTCCTCATCTGTTCAGATCTTCTGGTGGGACAGACACACACACAGCTGATAGATTGACTTTCAGAAGACATTTCCAACATGTCAGCAGTGACATCACTGTTTTATTCACATCACATTCTCCATAAATACTTTAACAGATGAAGATCGACACGGTTTTGCTCTGAAACACAAACGAATGAATTCACCAGCTCAGAGGAGTGATGCATATGTTGAGATAAGTGATGCACAAAAGGTCTCGTAAGGTCTCACTGTACTTTGTTTTACTTTTTTTGCACTACAAAAAAATGAAACTGGTTTATACAGGAATAAAGGTGGAAAATGAGTCAGTATTGATTTCATTTTCTAGGCAAAATCCGTATTAGAACATTTCTCCACACTAGCAGTGGAAAAATAAGGATGATTTAAAGGCAAGACAGACAATTTCAGCAATGCTAGCAATAGCAAGCTAATATGAAAATATCCCTCCCTGTCTCTACAGCCACACAAACACAAAGTTTGATGTAATGCATCGAATGCAAAGATTGAACAAACATATTTATACAAATACATGCTATCAAAACATCTTTAACCTCCTTAACAAAAAGTGTTTGGATGATTTTTTTATCTTCCTCCCGTTTGAGTGAAACAAACACATTGATTTTATTTTCATCATTTAATTAAGTGCATTAATCAGCCCTGAAACGAATCGATGCCACCTGACGGGTTAAACCCAAACCAAACAGATTATCCTGTAAACCGACACAAGACAAATTCCACGTGAAAAGCAGCAATATACATCTTTATTGTGATTTACATATGTACAGCACAGGTGCGATACAGCCGCTATGTGGCGCTGTAAGACACTCCAATTGCACGGCTACCGGTTAGGCCACAGA
Organism: Yasuhikotakia modesta; assembly: GCA_036877545.1. NCBI lineage: Eukaryota > Metazoa > Chordata > Actinopteri > Cypriniformes > Botiidae > Yasuhikotakia > Yasuhikotakia modesta. The sequence goes on along the minus strand of JBAJNP010003699.1, from coordinate 23,708 downwards.
GGTGGTTTCCATGGCGACTAGGCTCGGCATCAAACATGCTACGTCTTTGGCTTCAGTGGATAACAGATTATAAACCACGAGACACTCAGAGTACCGCTAGCAAAACATCACTGTTACTCAAGGTTACGTACATCAATATGGCTTGTTGCAAGTTTAACAGCCTCGAAAGATCTGTCACACGTTACAAAACAATATTTGCATAATTGTCACAAATAATAAAAAGACTTAAGATTTAGTATCATTAGAGTAACTGAGTGATTCACAACACAAAACACAAGACAAACGTTTGTTCTAGTTTGTTGCCCAGAGGCATGATGGGAAAACCAGCACTACATACATCTGAAAGACGACAGAATAAGACGCCTCTGAAGGTGTGAGATGAGAAGAGAGAGGAAGATATTGTGACAGACAGCCCAGCTAACAAGGAACGTTCTCAGAACGTTGACTAACGCTCCTAAAGTTAACTCAACGTCACCAAAAATTGTTCTAGCAGTAATATTAGTAAAATGTTTTTATAACAATACATATCAAAACATTATTCTTAAGTAGTCAGGGTAACATTTAAAAAATGTTAAATAATTCTTTTTAAAAACATTACAGAATACAAACATCTGAAGGACATTCTTGTAACCAAACAATAGCATCAATACAATGTGTAAAAACAACCTTTTCCTAAAACATTCAAAATAGGTTTTTGTTTGTAACTTAAAGGAAATTGTTAGGAAAACGTTCTTACAACCTAAAATTGTTAGCAGCTCCTTCGAGGTGAGAGATAGTCGGGTCATTAGCGGTGTGCAGCATATAAATATATAAGGATGTGTGAAAGTCTGTTAAATCCGTCAGAGTTGGGAACAGATTACCGGTGAGAAACTAATTCTGCTGCTGCAGTCCGAACATTGAGTCCAGACTGTAATCTGCCTCAGGCACCGATTTCACTCCAGATTTCTGTGCCGGACCACAAATCCTTTCAGCTAATGCCCACAGGAAAAACACCACAACTGAAACTGACCTTAAACCTTCGAACATAAAGGAGCCGGTGAACGTAGCTGCGATTGTACACAGATAGATGGATGATTTGGTGCCTCCTGTCAGGGGGAGAACAGATGGGTAAATTGGTAAACTTTCCAGCTCATTTATGCTTTCCTTTGTTTGTATGTTGTCTCTTTAGCAGGTTTATGAAAAGACAGGGCTGTTACAAAACTGCATTTCCCATAATTCCCTGTGGTGGTACAAATTTAAGGTTATGCATCTCACAGTCCCTAACACACATTCTTGGATCTTTAATTGTAATATTGCTAATGAAACAGCATGTCTTTGTCAGGAAGTGCAAGAGAAGAGAAAACCTTTAAGGACAAGAAGGCTTTAGGAAAACTCTTCCCAAGAAGACTTGATTAGAGAAACTATGAAACACAACTAAGTGAAAAGCTGCTAATATAGTAAATGAAGGGAGTGACACACCTGGTGTTGCTGCTGCCCCCTGGCGGTGTAACTGTGTGTTGCACGAGAGACCACACATCTTATTCACATTATAAATCCAACACAACATAACACAGATGTTTATAAATAAATATTTACTCTTATACTCTACATCTTCTCAATATACATGGATTTAAACACTATTCCTGTTCAACATCACACGACAGCTGAGATTTTTTACAATGCATTCTGCAAATAAAACTCAAAAATGTATCGATGAAATGTGTCGATTGAAGCTGTTTGTCAAGGTGAAAGCTGTACGTTACAGACGCACGAGTGTCATTACTGTTAGTTTCTTTTCCTCTGCGGATTTTGTGAGGCGGTGGCTATTCAGTTGTTTGTTTCAGTCTAGAAGCTCAAACTGAAAGTATTTTCCTGTCAAGGTCTCATCTGAGATCACAACAAAACACGTTCACTTAGCCAGAGTGCTTTTGTCTAACTGAGACTAACTAGCTGTGTGAGTCTGACCTTTTCCCTAATAAAGTCTCAGCAGTAAAAAAGCGCTTTCGTTTTACTGCGTTTAGAGAATTCACACACACACACACACACACGCACACACACACACACACACACACACACTCACACACACACTCACACACGCTGCAGGCAGGCAGAAGCTTTTAGCAGTTCATAACAGCTACATCAGATTGTGATTTCACTGTGATTACAATGTGATAGAAGCCCTATGCTGCTCCGACAGCGGGGCCACTGTCATCTTTACATTTACAGACCCTTCTGATATCAGTTCACAAGTGACAAACTGATGTATATAATCCAGGACGATGAATCTATGACATACAGTACGGCTGGTTTAAAATGACAAGCGCTGGCTAATGAAACATCCATTTAGTTGATGATCAAAAGTGTTTCTGTTCCTCATGTCAGTTTAAACCGACAGCCTTGTTTATGAATAATAAACAATAATCGCTTGTCAAGTTTGTTTTTGTAAACACTGTAAAGTTCGTTTCAGATGAGCAGTTTGCGTACATCTCATTTGCGGTCATCAAACTTATCAGCAACGATATAACAGCACATCTGCATCAACACCAGCACAAACAAAAGCTGTATCGCTGGTTTACACTGTTTTCAGAGATCTGTAAAGCTTGCGGTCCGCTGGGCAGATGTAAAACCGAATTATCTGGTTCATTGTTCTCCAAAGTGTCAATTATTCCTGCAAATGTGTGTAAATCTCTCTCATTAGTTGAGTGTAAAGGCAGTGTCTGTGGTCTAATATTATCCCTTCTGGATGGAGCGACACAATGTTTGCAGGGCTGTGGGTCCCTGCTGAAAAAGCTGTTTACAGGCCTGTCACTGCAAACTCTTTTGTTTCTTGTCAACTGCCTGGCTTGTGCCAACATCTCACCGAACGTCTCCACGGCACAAATCAGATAAACGGGGCGTGACAACCCCACAATACATCTGCCGAGATAAGCACACAAACAACACCACCAACAAAACCAGCAGCCGTTCCTTTTGAGCAGAACTCTGAAAATGAGAGATTGTGTTGGAGGGAAACACAGAGAAAACCGCAGTGTTTGTGTGACTACACGCTACTTCCTGTCAGGAAGCTACGATTTTAATCTAAGATGACTGGGTGGGAGGGGGGCTTGAATACATATGGACAGGGTGGGCCAGGTAATGAGAACTCCAGGTCGGTACCAAATATGTTGCTGAGAGAACAGACCCAGCTAACAGGGAACGCTCTCAGAACATTGGCTAACGTTCTCAGAAAAATCTCACAAAGATCTTGCAGTGATATTAGTAAAAATGTTTTGTAATGTTTTTAAAAAAAGTTGCAAATGTTGTTATTGGAATGTTTAAAAACATTATAGAAATAAAAAAAATTAAGTTTATCAAGCCATAAAATTAATACCTAAAAAATGGATTTGTTGCACTTTTTCTAGACCTTTTAGGATAACATTGTTTTTGTCACTTAATAAATATTTTAGGGAAACGTTCTTACAACATTAAACTGGTAGCTGGGGACACCCCCTACAAACACATATAAACACATCATCTCAGTCCAATTCCTGGTGTTCCGGTCCACAGGATTTCCAGACACGCACAGGTCCGAATTCAACCAGACCTCCGGAACGCAGTCCGTCCTCCATCACAGCTTGGGCACGTCTTCTAACCCGCCCAGTTTAGTTCCAGGAAACAGAGAGAGAGAGAGAGACGGCCAATCAGAAGCTCTTTGTGAGCCGGTGGCTCAAACTCAGTCCAGGTAACTGCTGCGAATTTCCCTCTGTGTTACTCGTTATTTTCCTCCACTCAGACGTTCATTCCTCTCCTTCTTCGACGTAGGTGGAGGGGAACCAGCCCACCTGTGGATGAGAGAACAGAGGGAATGAGAGATGAGGGGAGCGCTGGGGGGGGATTACAGCGCGGTTGCGTCACTCCGCCGGCCGGATAACCTTGAGGACGCGGCGGCTGCGTGAGGCGGGGCCAGTATGTGGGAGGGGCTAGTTAAACTGAGAAATAATACTAAACGTGATAGTATGAGACAGCTGTTCTCATCAGAGAGAGAGAGAGAGAGAGAGAGAGAGAGAGGGAGAGGGAGAAAGAGATGGAGAGAGAGAGAGAGAGAGAGAGAGGGAGACTGCAGTTTGCATAACCAAACCAAAACTTTGTCACAGAGTCAAAACAAACTTTTGCTAAATTTCACATATAACAAGCAATCAGATCATATTATATCTTCACGCACACACACATACACACACATCCACAAACAAAAACATACACACACATCCACAAACACACACACATACACCCACAAACACACACATAAACACACACATAAACACACACACTCTGTCTGTATCTCTGCAGTTTATGTGAATGCAGTTGGTATGTTTGGTTTATGTCAGGCTATAACATACTAAGATCACAGGACAGCAGACAGTATATGATGTAATATTCAGGGTGCTGTGTTAAACCCCACACTCACCCGGCCGTTCACTTCTCCTCTCCACCAGCCATTGGCTCCAGTTTTGCTGTAGATCTTCACCACGTCGCCCTCCTGCAGCGTCAGCTCCCGTGTGTCCCTGGAGCTGAAGTCATACCGGGCCACAGCGACACCCATCACCTTAGGAGTGAACACTGAACACAAAACACCTGACCATTAAAACACCATCACACACAACATGAACAGTCAAGAGCAGACAAACAGACAGACAGAGAGAGAGAGACAGAGAGAGAGAGACAGAGAGAGAGAGAGAGAGAGAGAGACAGAGAGACAGAGATAGAATGGGTGTAGCGTATCTTCAGGTTTGAGAATCTCCCTCAGACTCTTGTAATCATCGCAACACTTCATGTGTTTGCACAGACACTTTAAATAAATGATTTCAGAGAATCTGGGACGGCTCCAATCACGCTGAAGTGGCTGTTTTGATTACGGTTTGAGATGTGTCAACAGCATAATCCTCAGGGTTAATTACATTTCTGAAGATCTTCCCTCTAAAAAAACTCCACATGTGGCTTCTACATGCTAACTGACTCCCGGAGCGCCCGGGACATTTTGTTGGACCCGTTGGGCGGTTCCCTCTAACTGCAGCGGGCCGGGAAAAGCGTGATGGCAGAATCAAACAAGCCTTTGTTTTAACGGACTTCAGAGACTCTGAGCACCATCTGAACGGCGGCCAGAGAAGCTGGGCTTTACACCAGACGTGTGCCGGTGGGCTCTGCATGGGGCCAGGCTGCCGTCTCAGAAACTGAGGACTTGTACAGACAGAGAAACTCTGTTAGCTGTCGTCACGCTCAAAGGGAGAAGTTTGTCGAGGAAGAAAAAGATGTCAGAAAGTTAGACTGACTCCTTGCGTTTCATCACAGCTCTGACAAAAATGCCCATAATAACAGATGTAATTATCTAACTGCCTGAGATGAGATGTGATGAGACATTCTGGGTGTCAGTCAGTGTCGTGCGGCTGACACAGGACATATGGTGCATGCAGCTACAACGTACATAAATAGAAAAACCAGCTCTAAACAGACAGGAACAAAAAACACCATGAAATGAGCGGCGGGGTTTGTCACGCAAGAAGGACCTTTGATCTGACCTCAACAAAACTGGAGGGATGTAGAAGAAAAATCCATCTGTACCTGACCAGAATGGAGACGCAGAAGGAGGAACAAAGCTGTAGCCGTCAGGAGTTAGAAAATACAGCCCGCGGAGCAGAGAAGCTGAGGTGGACGGAGACATGGGCGTGACGGGTGGGCGAGGCAGGGGTGGGCAACAACAGAGGGAAGAGAAGCAAAGACAGAGCATGTTTAATTGAAGCATTTGCAGGGTGAGAAAGCAAAAAGCAGAGCAGCTAGATTGTAAACACAGCCTCACACGTCAGAGAGCCTCTCACCGGTTCTACACAGCAGGACGGAAACACAGGTGGCCTGGTGCCAGGACTGGAATATATCTATTCATGTCCATTTCCACAGAGAGCCATCAGTGAGGTTTGTGTGTACTAGTTAAACTCCTCAAACGTCTGCTCTCGGCCACCACAGCGCAGCGTTCCCCCCGCCATCTGATGATCCGTCTGACCGCCGTGGCCCGCAGCTCCGCAGACACCCGGCGTGTCAGCGGCACAATATGTTCCCTCACCGCTCTTCTGCGGAACCGACTGAGGCAATGCGGCACTCGCTGTAACTAACAACACCTCAACTGACTCAACAACCTGACAGTTAGGGGTGTTTTCACAGAGCTATAAATAATAACATATGACATAGCGGATACCCAGCTAACAGAGAATGTTCTCATAATGTTTTCTAAAAATTCCTGTAAAAATGTGCTTCCTGTAAATGTTAAATGTTAACAAAATGTAAACATTTTTTAACAAAATGATTCTTAAATTTTACAATAAAACATTTTCAGGTACAGAAAATAAAAAAATGAATGTGTGGTTTTGAACTTTAAGATCTCGTCAATTTAAACTGTTTAAATTAAAACTGTTACCTAACATTGGTGTGCAACCCCCTCTTATGTCACTTAACACTTTCACTCTCTCTCTCTCTCTGGCAAGCGGTTTAACTCCGGCTGAGTTCAGAAAGAGTCTCTCACAGTGTCTTTCTTAAACATCTGTTCAAAGTTTTAAAGGGACAGCGCAAGCTGAGGCAAATCGAGCCCATGAATTTATTCATGACTGCCTGCTGTGTCTCCGCAAGGCCTTGTACTCTGACCACTAGCCAACCTGTGATGTCTGATCCGCCGGCATCAGACACAATCTTTCAATTCCACCCACGTCACTCCAGACACGCTCTGGAAAGCAAAACACCCGTCCACCCACAATCCTGCGAACCTCTGTTAACCACCCTGCCGTTACCATTAATGTAAACACTCAGCTTATAGATCCATCATTTCATCCGCATCCCTCAAGTCACACAGGAGAGAAATATAAACGCTACTATACTGACACATCTCCAGCGCTTCAGGAATAGAAACACATGCGAGGAGGCAAACATCACGCAATCTAACTGACGCTTAAACAGCCACCTGTGATGAGCTGCGATCAGATCTGTGCACTGACAGCACTGACTGTCTGTTAAACAACTGAAGGATCATTTCTGCAATTCACTTCAAATACATGCAGTTACTGAATCATGCATAACAATAATAATCAGTGAACCATAAGGAGCAAAAATATTTAATGTGGGATAAAGTTGCTCGCTAATAAAAGAGACATTTTCAGAATGTTGGCTAACAGTCTCTAAATGTTCTCTCAGTTATTAAAAACTTTCTTGCAGTAACGTCAAAACTTATTAATGTTAATATCGTTAAACTTTTATAACGTTAATATCAAAACATCTTAATTGTTACATGTGGAATGTTTTACAAAAAAGCTTGAATAATGTTTCTATAAACAAGCAATAAGGTTAACATAATCTAATATAAGAAACTGGATGTATTCATTGAACGTTTCTAAAACCTCAAAAAATGATATTTATTATTTTTATTGCATATTAACAAACTCAGTAACATTGTAGCTTGTGACAGTTTAAACGACTGCCACCATCTATCTGTACAAAACGTCGTTTCTGAGAGAGAAACAAACGACAGTCTAATGAAGTGTGAAACTGCTAAAAGGTCTCATGTAAAGGTTGACATGAAAGTGTCAAAAACAACTGCATGTGATCTGCATTTCCTGGAACACAAACAGAAGCAGAGAGGTTTGAATGGAGTGATAGCGTCTCTGGATGAGACAAACAGCAGAAATGCATGCTGGGAGATCCATTCTTCGGTCAGAGCATCAGAATCTGACTGTCATAAACTCTCTGATTGACTTTAAGAAGTTCAGCGTTTAACCAACAGCCACGACTCAAAATTTAACTCTTACTCTCCTGCACCTGGAAACAAAAATCCAGGCCTCTTACCACAAGGTCATCAACATTACGTCCCACTATCAACTTCAGAATAACATTTCGTATGCAACAAACTTTCAACTAACAGCACTGCAAGAACGTTTGTGAAAACTTTAAAAGGAACGTTTGGACAACATTAGCAGACAGCAGCTGACAAAAATGTTGCATGTGGCAGATTCAAGACTAGCATGCTGTCATACAAACCAACTAACTCAGTCTCTTACCACACTGCTGAGAACACAACACACACTCACACTTGTGTTTCCTTCACCTGTTGCATCTGATGCATTTCTCAACACAACAACCTGTGAAATTAAGATGATGGAGTTAAAAACATACCAGCACGTTTTGGCCTTTAAACAGCACAGCATGGAAAACACGTCTTATGACAAACGCGCAGAAAAATGCGACAACTGGGAACAAATGCAACGTCTCCAAATGCACAAAACACTTTAAGGGTCTCAAACAGATCATCAAACACTTCAATGAGGAAACACTGCTGTCATAGCAACCGCCCTGGTGACCGTCGCCACGTCGCAACAATGTCATGTTTTCACCTACCGATGGAGAAAGTGCAAAAGCATAATCTGGAACCTGAAATCATTGTTTATGCTCATACTAAGACTAAAATAAAGCACAGGAGGCTCGTGTGTTGTGAACGTGTTGTTATTGGCATGTGAGGTGATGTTAAGAGAGACATCTGGGTGGTACGTACTGTTGGCTCCGTTCTCGGGGTCTCTGTATGCAAACTGCAGCGTGGTGTCAAGAGTCCTAAAGCCCTCCCGCAGCGAATGATGTTTGTAGTATTCAATCAGCTCCTGCGTTATACACACACACACACACACACACTCCACATGATGTCATTTCTCATGAAAGGCTACATATCTGCAGCCATTATCAAGACAAAATAATAAATAAACATGAAGAGATTTAATGTGACTCCAGCGTTCACAATCCAATAATGGTATTTAAGTGGCATTTGCGAAATCGAATCTAAAAGCGTTTTCAAAAGGAAGCAGACAAAACATTTTTGATTTTTCTAGCGGACAGATACAGTTAAGCGAGTGATTTTATAATGCCCTTTACAAGACAAACACAAGCCAACTAAAACTGTTTAGAAATGATACAAAGATTTTAAGCAGCAGGAATAATGCAAACATTATTCCTCTAAAATAACAACATTTACCGTCAAATCAGACAAACAGCATAATAATCATCACTGACTCTTGATCAACAGGAAGCGGCTCTATTTTTAAACGACGCTGCATTAGAGAGAAACATAAACACTCACTGAAATGCTTCTAAACTTGCTGTTTTCGGTGATGTGAAAGAATCCCTCCTTTGTTAAGATTTTGATGTGTTTCACGTCGTTGTTGTACCTGCGGGTCATGAATAAATGATGAGAGTAATTTTCTGGTGATCAGAGCGATCGATGCGGCGCGTCCCCTGCGGGGAACTGCCACAGTAATGCATGGGGCAAAGAGCTTTCCAAGCAGCAAGGGGGTCGATACAGAGGGCCGGGGCGTCTCCATTAGTCCTTGGATTAAAAGTTCAGAGCTCACATTTTTTAGACAGAACATGTGCGGGAGCGTCTGAAATCAGGGGATTTTTGTAAAGAACGGGGAATTGCTTTTGCTAATGAAAGTGGAGTTGACTTTCAGCGCTCCTGCCTCAAATCTAACCAGGTTAACATTTACCTCAGGCAGAGGTTAACCCAGCTGACTAGCTAAGCTCAGTTTAGATGGTCAGAATGTCTCTCTGACTTGTACGTTAAGTTACAAAATGTTAATGTTAAATGTTAAAAATGAATGTATTTTGAACGTTCTAGGACACTGCATTAATGATACTGTCTGGTTATATGAACATTGTTCAAACATTTATTACATTCTGTAATGTTTTTAAAACATTCCACTAACAACTTAAGAATAACGTTGTTGATATACATGATGTACAACATTTGAAAAATATTCTATTAATGCTACAGCAATAACTTTTGCTGTGATTACTGATAAGAGAACGTTTAGAGAACGTTAGACAACATTCTGAGCACTATAACTGTTAGCTGGGAAGAGTCAGGATATATGTTACATCAGAACATGTTAAACTGGGAATGCAACCTGAGACTTTGCTAGCGTCAGGCTCTAGCAGCTACAGGGAAAACGTTTGTTTGCTCACTTGATGCTGATGGCGAATTCATTGAACTCTCTGCTCCTGTGACGGACCAGATACGTGCTGCTCCGTCTGTTCAGCAGCGTGGCCTCCGCCTGCACCCTCTCCATTGGTCCAGCAAACCTGAATCAGAGGTCAGGGGTCAGAGGCCGAGGGCTTAGCAGGCAACAAACAAGGTTAAAAGCTACTAAACCAAAAATGTTGATCATTTTAATTCAGTAACAGTTTTTGCAGTGAAAGTGAAGATCGTACCAGGGCTGTGAAGAATAGTCTACAGGTTTTGGTACCTACATAAAACACAGGTGAGATTGAAAGAGAGAAATTAGAGCACAAACACACACTTCAGTTCTGTTAACCTGATTTCCATCTGAGTGCATCTCATTTAGTGCACAAACCTGCCCTAGTTACTGAATCTTTTAAACAAAATGTCGTTTACTAAACACTCATCAAGATAACACAACATTTATCTGCAGTCATATAAATAAATTAATGACAAAGTGCTAACAAGCTGATCCCAGGACAGATAAATACTACACAACAAACAGAACATTACCCACAATGCATCTGACACAACAAGCAACACACTGATGCTTGCAGATCTGAGTAACTAATCTAACCTCGTCCTGATCATGTTTGTTTAGATTGGAGCATTAAGACCCGTTTTAGCATCACAGTAGGATGAGGAGTTTGTACTCACACACGGAAAAGGTTTCACTGCTTCACTCGGGAAGAAGCCGATCTCCTTAGTCGCCTGAACTTTACCCTGAAACCACGACAGACAATCACATTCAGCTGGGCAAGTCCTCCTCAACTCAGTAACAATTAGTAGTTATCACAACTTCATCACAACTGAGAAAGTCTTGGGAGAATACAACACAGACACATTTCTCAAAATGAACAGAGTATTTTGTTTGTTAAACATGGAAGATGCATTTTCAGAAGTCGGAAAAACACAATTGTAAAGTATGTGGACTCTAAAAAAAACTTTGCATTAGCATAAGTGTCATTTGTAGTGTAAAGTGCACAACATTTATTTATTTATAACCCAAATGAAAGAGAACAATTACAATTGGCAAAAGTAACATCATGTCCTCCGATCTTCCTCCCTCTCTTCCTCAGATGGTATAAAGTGCATTTTGTTCTCCTCTGACTCTTCATCAAATTTGATTTGTTAGTGGGTCTCTAAGCCCCACCTATCCCTCCTCCCCCCGCCGCATTAGGTGCATTGACATTTCATCAGAGCTATTGGACGGTGTGCCGCTATTGGTTGTTGTTTAGATAAGGGTCTTACAATGATTAAACTCATAACCCGGTTAGATCAAACAGATGGCAGCCAAAGACCCAAATGAAATTAAAGTGACTGATTGGGTTTGTCTAAGCACCAGAGCGGCAATAATTGTTTCCAGGTCGCCACGGCTACAAGATTGTGACCGTCCGTCGCTCCGTCCGGATCTGCCGCGGGACGCTGGATATTAGAAGGTCTCAGGTGACGCAGACGGTGTAATTTTGCATGAGTTAAAATTAGATAAATCAAACAACTTCTGGGCGCTCGCAACAGCTGGGCAGTCAGAGCCTGCAGCAAACGCGTCTTACAGCGATGCAGAACAAGATTAACGCATTAAAACGGAGCTGCGAGGAAGCGTTCTGGACATCTGATGGCACACGGAACGGCTCGTTGGGCATCCATTGGCCGGTTTCCTGATTGCCTCAGCGCAGACCCAGCCAATAATTTCAGCTTGTAAAAATGTCATTTCATTTGTAATGTAACAAAAACATTACAAATAATATTTTTAAAAGTTATAGAAACACTTAAAACATCCAGATTTTTAACATTGCTTGGTTAAGAGTTTTTCAATTTTTGTAAAGCTTTTAAAATGTTCCACAAACAACACTAAAGAGACGCTCCACTAACATTTGTGATAACGTTTTACATACTTCTAGAACTTCCAAAACAATATTTAATAACTAATGGAAACATTAAGAAAATGTTCTTACAACCTAAAACTGTTGGGAAAGGGCTTTTAAGAAGCTGCAGAGGGACGTATGACGAAGAGGAACGTCTCACCTTCCACCAGCAGCTGCGAACGTTTGCCTCCATCAGCTCAATGACATCACCAGCCTGGATGTTGAGCGGAGGACCCGGAGGATTCGGCACCCCGTAATAATTACGAATGACCAACATCTTAGGCAAACCTGGGGAAAAACACAGTTTATTAATGATGTGTGTGTGTGTGAAAGAGTATTATTACTGCATGTTTTGAGCAGGTTCATATAGAGCGACCGTAACCGTAAATCATGTGACATACTAGCATTTAATTTACATCAATCCATCATTTCAGTGACAGATGTCAATGTCTCTGCGCTTCCTGTATTGAGTCTAAGGTCCACTGTTTAAATACACAACAAACTGTTCCTCATTACCTCAACACAATATTTGTCTGTTCTGCTCAATGTCTTGGGAACCACCCCGGACATGCTAGCATCATTTACAGGGCAAAACACACCCGTACTTTCTTCAGTGTTTTATTTACTCTAAATGTTACAATTTGTTACTGTAATAGTTATCATAGTTCAATACTTCAAAATTAGTAGATTTTTAACATTATGCATCATTTATCAAAAATGTTACAGAATAAATGTTTGAACAACATTCCTAAAACCAAGCAATAACAAATACAACGTTCCAAAAATGTTTCTATAACATTTTGAACATTTCTGTTATCCAATGGAAACATTAGGGAAATTTTTATTAGCTGGGTAACTCTTAGTTTTGTTTTCTCTTCTATTTTTGTCCTTTTTTCTATTATTAAAAATCTCTATTATCTTTGTTGACTCTTTGTTCAGTATCTGAGAAACTTGTAAAGACAGAATGAGCACAAGAAAAGGCCAGTGAATCATTTACATTAGAACAGCAGTCTGGCTATTAGCATAATTAATAATCAGAGACATTTTTTGTTCACGTAATTGGACGCAAAGGTCTCCGCGCCACAGGCTGAGCTGCGCTGAGCGGACAGTTGCTCAGATGCTCCAGTGAGCACGACTGTGTGGACGGGGGTCACAGGGCTGTAGGGTCAACACTGGTGGTCTCAGCTGGTTGCTCCAGCTCTATATATTCTCTGTTCTGATGATGAGAGAAGACCGCAGGCTCTCCTAACACAACCAGCTGCGACTGAAGCCTTCAGCCCAGCGTATCTCCATACCCCGGGCCGACAAACACAGCTGGCTGTCTTTGAAGACACTTTAAAGGCTGTTGTGAGCATGCGTGTCTCTGTGGGGAAGCTTCTAACTCACACGCTGTCCTCACTGCCTTTGTGTGAGAGGGGAAGAAATCGACACCAATAAGCACTACAAGGTTTTCTTACCAAAATGGGCTATGAAAAGGAACTTGAGAGTCCTCACAGACAACAGACGGGTCAGAACAGCAGGTTTTAGCCAGAAACTCAACACATCCGCACATAAAACTACATTTTTGAGCATTTGTTTGAAAAAAGTTCAATTCTGTGGTGCATGCTACTACAAAAACAGCTGCCACTTTGCTAGGGTGTTCTGGGTGGTTGCTAGGGTGTTGCTAAGGTTTTTCTTTATTGTGGCAGTTAAGGGTGTAAAATGGGTGTTTTTCTCGAGCTCCTAGGCGAAAATTAAGTCTGTTAGGTTTGGGAAGTAATAGGACACCTCTTCTAAACCAGCGGCACGTTTTGAAGCACCGCTAATAAAACATTTTAGCTGACGGATGCGAGCGTTTATCTTCTCTGGAAAGGCGGTTTCTAATGAAGACAAATCTGTTGGCACAGAACAGACAGGAAGGAACAACTTTAATTCAAAAGAGACGTCCCCTGACAGCCAACACCAGACAGAGACCCTCTCTCACCATAACTTTAATGAATCTATGACCTCAATATTGTGTGGGATCAAGGGCCTTCCTCACAGCTCCATGCAGACAGCTTCATACAGACATAATGAACTCAGGGGAGAGAATAAAATCACAAGTGTGTTTTAAATGTTGGTGGTGCTGTTAAAAGCAGTGAAGAGAGCGACACTTTTCTCCATCAGAGCGTGTGTGTGTCATCACGGTGACAGCTGAACCTGTTTATCGCTGAACTCTTATCACCAACCTATCAACAGCGTTTTAGAAACGTAATTACAGATAATATGTCCGTTTTACAACAGAATGGCAGCTGTTAAACACTAGTGAGATCAGATTGGATTTGCAGGTTGTATTTGCAGGTTGTATTTGCTTGTTTGTGTTTAATTCTGTAACGTTTTAAATCATTCCACCTAAACATTAGAAACATTCTTTCAACGTTTCTGCAAGAATGTTTTTGATCTTTATGAGAAGATAAGCCAATGTTCTGTGAATGTTTTCTGTAAGTTAGTAAGAGTTCACTCAGAGAGTAGCTCATGTTTGTCACCGTAACGTAACACAAATGGAAACGTCTTCAGTTCAGGAAAGCGTAAAAATGTTCTTCTTAAAAAATTAAAGATCCTCACGACAGGAAACATGAAAACTCTCCTGTGAAGATCTGAACACAAGACATCAACCGTCTAAAACTGTCTGCGCTGAAGAGTCGTGTGCAGCCATGAAACTCTGCCTGAGTCAAAACGCTGGAAAAACGGGTTACAAGTTTTACCTGAGGGTTATGTAAAAAATAGGCTGGGGTATGTGTGATAAATAAGCCCATCTCTGCTAACACAGGTAAACTATGGAGCTACGTGGGTTAATCGTCTTTGGATACTGTACTTTCTTATCTGATTCAGATCTGACACTGAGCTCTAGTTACATGCAGGAGCTTGTCTTACCAGAGACACAACACTCACTGAATCTTGGCCGGTAAAATGCATTCTGGCTCAGATTGAAGTATTACCTGTGCAAGACTGCGCATGCAGGTTTCGTGAACGCAACCGCTTATGAACGCTTATGTTTTAGTGCAACAAATGCCAAAGAGTGTAATTCAAAGATGCAAACCAACTGTGTTAAAAATGTGACAGTTCTACAGCGGTTCATGTGTTTTTTTCTTATTTACCTGTATCTCCTGAACCTCGGGCTGTTTTTCCGCCCTGTAATAACAGTAAATTAATCACATGATTCACACAAAAACTTCATATTAATTATTTTAACATTACTATGTCAAAAGAAATTTAAAAACACTTTCACATCTTGTCATTTATTTAGTATTTTTGTTCACTTTCTCAGACTGCACAAATATGTTAGTTGATACTAAAACATACAAGCATAAATACAGAATTTTCAGTGGTCAGAACGTATCAGATTAACATGCACTCCTGGCAAACTGCATATCAGTGTCTATAAAATTCAATGTGCATTTCTTTGGCTTGTTTTTACTGTGCATGCTGCGCTGCAATGCAACACGCCACAAATGCATAATGCATGTATGATTCCATCTGCACATAAATCTGAGCGCAAAACAATCTCAGAATCTCTGACCAATAACTGCAAAAATGCATCTTTTATTATTTCAACTTCATGAATAATTCTGTAGAAACAAATACCCAGCTAACAGGGAAGGTTTTCAGAACGTTGGCTAATGTTCTGCGAAAGTTCTCTCTAAAAACATTCTTACTGTAATGCAAGTAGAAGCTTTTAATGGTATATAATGTTATTCTTAGACATTCAGTGGAACATTTAAAAAACGTTTTTGAATTTTGGAAATAAAAAACATCTAACTAACATTAAATATAAACAATAACGTTTAATACTTTTAAATAATGTTAATATAAACAAGTGATAATGTTAATACGTCTAAAAAACTGGATGTTTTGAACTTTCCAAAAACTTTTAAAATAACTTTAAATTTTTTTGTTACTTAACGGAAATGTACGAGAAACGTTCCTACAACCTAACATTGTTAGCTGGGCAGACATAAACATATATTAATATAAATAGTGCAAAGAAAACCCTCACCTGTGATACACAGGAGCTGGAATCTGTAAGAATCACAGGCATGAGAGTGAATGTTACAGACACACACAGGCTGTCATTAGAATGTGCGCTACACTCTGTGCTTCACACTTCTAACATTTGTTTTGCCTCACTGCAGGTACCTGACAGCTGCCTGAGCTAAACTGACTCGAGGGGCTGGACTAAACAGAAGTATGCATCAGAAAACAGCCTCATTGGCTCTCGAGGGAGAGGCTGAGCTTGTACACTGTGAACTTTGTCCCGTCGCACTAGCCTGCAGCTCAAAGGCTATTAACACACAAACAACTCAGGAGCAGACGCAGGTGTGTGCGCAGATGCGCAGACCGGAACCTTCTGTGCCAAACAACAAAAAGGCCAAACTCTGCAAACACACCCACTGCGCAACAGATCACTCACGCAGCTTCAGCTACAGCGGCTGAACAATGTTAGCGCTTTATTGTTGCACTAATAATGTAAGATTTATTTAAAAGCCCAAATCGGAAGTTCTGGACCGATCCATTTAACTTGTGCCTGACAGGCATTCATTTTACATTTTGTACATTTTTTACATCATTGTACGTTTAAAAATGTCTGATATTTTGGACAGAGAAGAATGATGTTTATTGAGACCTGCAAGCTTAAAGGGATTTGTCCCCCCAAATAAAATAGTTTCCATCATGTACTCGCCCTCACGTTATTTCTAACCTGTATGACTTTATTCTTCAGTGGAACACAAAAGAAGATATTTTGAGAAATGTCACAGTGGTTTTGTGTTCATACAATGGACTTCAATGGGTGTTGTTTGGTTACCAAACATACTTCAAAATATCTTCTTTTGTGTCTCACAGAAGAATAAAGTCATACAGGTTTGTGACACGAGGGTGAGTAAATGATGAAAGAATGTTTGGAACTAAACTCTTAAATCAACACACACACACACACACCACATACACACACACACACACACAACACACACACACGCGCACACACACACCACGCGCACACACACACACTCGTGCACACACACACGCGTGCACACACACACCACACACACTCACACACCACACATACACACACATATCTTTGTGGCTGGTGTTGTTATGGAGACCTTCTGCATGCTGTCAGATGTTATTGGTGTGTCTCTACAGTGCAGGTAGTTTGAAGCGTGAGCCGGGCGGCTCCAGTGCAGCTGCACGTTCTGCACGTCAACAAAAACAGCATGAACTAAAGCACAACTGACCTGCGCAGTTTTTCGCACATGCCTCCACCCGGCCAAGACACTCCTTATGAGCCCCAGCGCCACATTTACTACACCTGTACCCTTGATAGAAGACCCCCCTGAGAGAGAGAGAGAGAGAGAGAGAGAGAGAGCTAACATTACTACAAGAACTGACAACTTTTAAAGAATGTTCTGAAACTGTTCATTGTTTTTAGGAAAGCTTTTCAAATCATTGCTGTATTTACCCTTTTATTCTCTGTCCTGTAAAAAAACAGCTGCTGGCAACATTTTCTGTTACACAACTGTTCTGAGATCATCCACATGATCTGCAACATTTCTGTGGTGTGTTTTAGCCAAGCCCACATCTATAAATAACTGCTTTAATTGGCTCCACCAAAACGTGAGCTCACCTCAGAAGCATTTTACATGAGCTGCAGGACGTGGTCGTCTCAAACGTGTGCATGCGGAACTCATGGAAATGACTTTTCCCACTCTCTGGACAGAGATTTGATCTGGAGCGAGAGAGAGAGAAAGATAGACAGAGAGAGACAGATAAGTACTTCATAAAAAGATTTATAAAGGCCTTCCTCTTAAGTACAGTAATAATTATATCCTATCTGAAAGCCTCAGAAATAGTTTTTTTTACATTTAATTCTATTCCAGAAAATTCTAATTCTAATCACTGGAAATGAATAGGACATCTCTTCTGAAAAAACACGGGATGTGAGACATCTTTCATTCAATACATGACTGCTTTAATCTCTCTCTCACTCACAAATTATCCTTCAGATGATAAGCAGCGAGCGTCCTGATAATAAAGTCATTAACAAGCGACGGACAGATGAGAGCTCTTCTGCGCGTGCTGATGTCATTAATACTCTTAGCGTGTAAGAGCGCTGATATCCAATCAGCTTTCAGCTCCGGGCTGATATTATGACACCCGACATGGAGTGGCCCCTGCCGCTGTTCTCAGAATTAATGAGTCCTTCAAATAATTCTGTTAAAAACATGTTATCTAATTAATCAGCCCTCATCTCCTGTCTGTGGCGCGTTGCACATTTATCCTCCTTATTCCACTCATTCTCCATGCTTGTTCCATTTTCAGATACAGTTTGCGTGATGTCTGAATGTTAGTAGGTCACTTGTCACTTTTTTTTGCATATTTATGGTGTTCAGCATTAAACTCTAAGCAGTTAATTAACTGCGCTGTCATACAGGACTGAGGAATACATTCTTCCCTCTCAGTTTTTATTACGCTGCAGAATCACTTATTAACATAGTATTTCATAGCACAAAGATTCACTTGAATTTGATTCTCAGAGTAGAAGTCAATGAATGGTTTGGTATAAATAATGAGAATGATGGCTCACATGTATTTAGTCGCAGCTGTTTAAGACGTGACGTGATTAAATCAGAGGCTTTTATCGTTTGTGGATTTGTTTTTTGGAAAGTCCCATTACGACAAATCAGTTCAAAAACGCTTGACTTAGCAGGTCTGTCTTCATAACTGTTTAATCTATAGCAAAAATAAACTCTGATGCTCTGGTGTTAAAACTGTCACAGCTAAATCACAGCTTTGTATCAGCTGTCAAGATTAACCTCAGATTATCCTGAACAAACCTGAAAAACAAGACAGTACAGACATCTGCAGAACTCTGGTGGTCATACTGTAACACACACACACTGCACACGCACTGCACACACACTGCGCACACATGCGTACACATGCACACACTGTAACACACACAAATGCACATGCACACATGCACAAACACACGTGAACACACACATGCACACACACACTTACAGGGCCATGCCGAACTGCTCCAGCCATTTCTTCTTCAGTTCCTTGGTTTTGAAGAAGAACTCAAAACCGGTTTGACCCTGATTGTGTGTGAGGTAGAATCCATGAGACCACTGGAACAGAGAAAGTAAGGTCACACACACACACACACTTTAACAGACACACACCTTCTCAAGGGTTGAAAGACTTCAAAGATGCCTTTGGATGCAAGGGTCTCTGAAGACCACCTGGTGTGAGGGGGTCGCTCTTAATTATACGACGCTGACAAACTGTCATTACTAAATCTAGCACAGCCATCTTATCATACAGCTATGAGGTCACGTGATGGCCGCAGTCTCCCACAGCCACACAAGAGGTTTGTGTAAAGAACAGTCCAAAATTTATAATTCATTATACACTAAGAATTTGTAATGCTACCATCATTTTTGTTATGCTGTTCCTGGGCACTGTTAGGTGGTTGCTAGGCAGTCTTTGGTTGTTGCTAGACAGTGTTAAGTCAAAAGTCTCTACAGTGACAGCGACTACAGTGCAAACATCACTATAACATTTATGCTAGAACCTACAGCATCAGTTTTTAATCTCTCTCTCTCTTTCACATGTAATATTAACAGAATTATCTAACAAATAATTGTTCTGGCACGGCAGCGTGTGATGTATCATCACAACTGACACCATGTTTTCTCATTTAGCTGTGTCTGCTGTCTGCTGTGTGTTAGCGCTCGCTAGACAGCTTTTAATAGGAAACACCATCTGTGCCAAAGCTAGCAGCTCCACTGCAGTAAATGATCACGACACGCCAGCTAACAATGTTAGCCTGTATGAGCTAATGTTTCCTTAATGTTTCCATTAGGTAACAAAAATGTTTAAAATGAAAGTTACATGAATGTTCAAAATGTCCAGTTTTTTAAACATTAATGCAACGTTAATTGCGTTAACATTCTTGCTTGGTTATGAGAATGTTATTTAAACGTTTTTTAATTATGCACTGTTCTTAAATTGTTCTACAACTACCTAAGAATAATTGTTTGACATACAGAGAATTAAACATTAAAAAAACGTTCCACTAATGTTACCAAAAGAATGTTTTAGGTAACTTTAATAACGTTCTGAGAACGTTGTCTGCTGCAGACCTTTCGGTTTTCTCGGTCCGAGGTGGGATTATTGGTGATTTTAAAGCAGTGGAGGTCAATGATCTCCTTCATCTCGTAATTGTCTCCTCGTCGTTTGCATACGATGACGGCGGCATCAAAGAGGAAGATGTGCCTGCGGAGGGTGAGGAGACAGAACATGAGAACCGCTGCAGGTGAGACACTGGAGCTTCACTGAAGACCGTCTGCAGCTCACAATCATCTCACCTGTCCTGTTTGGCTCGTTTGTCGACTGTAGCTACTCGCACTTCACTGTCACCTTTAGGTCTCCCGTAGTTACGGAGCGACTGATTCTGCAGAACACAGAAAACGTCTCAGTCAAGATTTCTGTGCTTTTATTTTAATATAGTGTAAATTCATACATCCAGTGAGATGCTTTAACCCTAGAAAAGTATATTAGTTCTGGTCTGAGTGTAATTTTCTAAACAATTTTGGAAGATTGACTTTATAGCATTTCCTTTTTGTTAGTAGCTTGTAGTAGCTAATTTGTGTTGCAGGTTACAGTGTAAGTGATGAAAACTACAACCAGTCTGTTAGCTTGTAACCTCTATAGTATATTTTTATGCATTTGTTTCACACTGCTCTTCAGATATGTAGATTTTGTGTGTGACACAAAAAACTGGCTTACAAGGTTTTCTATAGATTTCTGGTACTGGTCGATGTCTCGTAGAGTTTCAATGTCTCTCTTCACCTCATTGACATACTGGGCCAAGTCCTGCAGAAACGAATAACAAACATTTAACCTGAGAAGATTTTGAACTGGGTGCAAACAGGAAATCTTTCTATATCTGTGTTAAAATAACTCAATTTCCTCAATGTTATCAAACTGGTTTTCTTGTAAAAACGTACAATAAGATTTAGCGTCTAAAAGGGGAGGGTAATGTGACGCATCTCATTCTGAACACATTCCTGCGGCTGGAGTTTAGCGATTCATTCATCATCTCATATCCAGAATAATCAGGGGGGGGGGATCTTTTTGGGAGCGCTTGAGGAGGTTAACTGCGTTAGCCCGATACCCCAATCAATGCTAAGTGGCTAATTTATCCAAATGAAATCATCACAGCCCACTGCGTAATCTGCACAATCTTCTCAGCTTGATTTGCCTCAATTAACAAACGGTTACCTGTCAAGACGCATCCGCCACCATCTTGATCATCTGCTATTCGAGAGAGACGCTGATTTTTTAAAAAAAGCTTTTCTTCAGATAAACGATTAGAAGCGATGCGTCGTGCCCTCAGAGCAGCTAAATAAACAGCTACACCATAATGAAACACGCAGCTGTTGTGATTCCTAATTGAAAAGAGCTGTAATCTCTCAGAAATATGGCTGATGAAAGAGCTGTTAGTTAAACTCATGAAATGTTGGAGGATGTGGGTACGGCAAAAGTGACTAATCTAGTAATCTGGTAACCATGCGGTTGACATTCAGTCATTCACTACTAAAGAGACCAGCATGTTTTTCCACACTAGTTCAGGGTAGTAAAGCTGGTTTTCTTTTGGTCTAGCTGATGCAACCAGTAAAACCTTTCTGGAGCAGTTGGTTAACCAAGGAACACTTGCTGGTTATGATTGAAATAAATGAACTTGAGCTGCCAGTTAAGATTTCCAAGGAAATGATAGTTTATCTTCGCTGGAGTTTAGTAAAGAAACCTGTAGTTTTATGTTTCAGACAGAGGTGGCGTCATAGAGGCAAAAGTTACAGACTTCGTTGATATATTCGGTATATATAACAGTTCTTCATACACTCAACTCACCTTCATGGCGTCCAGAGCCTGGCGTAAGTTACTCTTCTCTGAGGCGTCGTGAGTGTGTTTGACCAGCTCCTGAAGCAGAGCATGAGATGTTAGACTGACTATCACTGGATTATGAGTCTAAACACAACAGACAGCCAGATGCTGCCGGAGGCATCTGTCACTCTCACACGCTCTCATAACTCACTCATCCTGTTCATTATTTACCAACAACAGAGAGCGTGTGGCTATCAGAGCATCACACGCTTATAA
Source organism: Yasuhikotakia modesta (assembly GCA_036877545.1). NCBI lineage: Eukaryota > Metazoa > Chordata > Actinopteri > Cypriniformes > Botiidae > Yasuhikotakia > Yasuhikotakia modesta. The sequence goes on along the minus strand of JBAJNP010003699.1, from coordinate 1,625 downwards.
GAGCAAAGCAGGAGATAAACAAGACGATTAGGCAGCGAACATTAGCAACACTGGGAAAGTTTTATTAAAACTCATTACTTTACATCATCACTTTTCACTGAAAGCGTCACGTTTTGCTTTTTTTGCATCCATTGTCATGACAACAGCAAAGTTTGCTGCAGCCGCACCTGCGATAGACAAACCGCAGCTGCAGCCAAACACCCCAATATCACTAAAACACACTGATTTATCTCATTTACATTCTGAGGGTTTATCACATAAATCACACACACACACTCATGAGGTTTAATAACACTCTCACAATGCTTGCACACATTAAACACACCCCATTCCTGTTCCCCTAAAAACAATGTTGTGTCAGTACATCAATTAAAAAAGCACTTAAATACAATATATTATTAATGCAATTGCTTTAAAATTTATATTTTAATTTAACAAGTAGAACGTAATTGTAATTTTATTAACATGTCACTTGTAACATGTGAAGTCCAACACAGATATAATACAACAAAATGTCAACAATAAACACACACACGCTCACACACACATACGCGCACACACACACAGCTGCAGGTTGAGGAATTGAAATGAGAAGCAAAGGGTTTTGTGGGGTGGAAATTGCATTGCTGCTGGGGAATGGAGTAAACAAGACGCCTGCAGCCGTCTGCTGGACGACAGAAGCTGCTGTGAATGTCTTTCACCAGCTCTGATAAATGAGCTCCGTTTGCTCTGAGAGATACATGCTGCCATGCGGCACACGCTAAAGCCCTCGCGTCACTCAGACTGAACCTGCGCATTATTATCAGGAGCAAAACGGACATCACCTTATTTTTCATTTCCACATCCCTCTGCCCTCACACACACACACACAGAGAGAGAGAGAGAGAGAGAGAGAAACTAACATTATGATCACTGAAGAAATAAAACATACAAACTTATCTAAACGTTCTCTGGACAACATATTTTTAACATGATCTTACAGGAAAGTATCCCAGCATTCATTGCACTCGAAAAATAAACATATTATGTATTTAAAATGTTTCCCTAGATAACAAAAACTTTACAAACATTATTTAAAGGTTCTGGGAACAGTCATAACAACCCGAAGAATGTGAAAACTTTCACAGACTCGGCAGCATTTATTCTTTATGTTAAATCAGATTCAATAATTGTCCACTAATTCATTTTCTGATGTGATGTCTTCTAAATCAGACACTTATAAACATTTTTCTATATGATATAATCTATATAATCACTATATAATCACATTCCACTCATTTTATCTGATTTAGCTGGAACTTCCTCAGATCAGACCTACAAATATCTGCTTCCTCTTATACATTTATAGCTCTGACTTCCTACTTTCCGACACGGGACACCGGCGAGTATCTGACTGCCGCTCTCTCTCTCGTGTCTGTCCTCAGCCCAACTTCTCTTTTATTTAAAGCCGGTCGGTTTACACACACTCTCTCTCTCTCTTCATCCAGCACAGCAAAGAGCAAAAACAGACAGTCTGTAACACACTAGTTTACCCTCCAGAGGTGTGAGAGACAGACAGACGCAATCTCTGCTCTGCCTGCTTCACACACAAACTCACACACACACACACACACACACACTCACAC